>CAJNJA010006039.1:0-16988 GCA_905231915.1 Symbiodinium necroappetens
AGGGTTGTGAACCCCTTATCTCATGTGCTAGAGAAGTGCACACACACACACACACGAGCCTTGCCTGCACGCAACGAGGCAGCTTGAGCCGACCGCCCACGGCGACCCAAAAAGCGTTGATGAGGCTCCTGCAGCCTTCGCAATTCCAGTGTAGGGTTTAGGGTTTAGGCAGCCTTTCTAAGGTTAGAAGTATGGGCCCCTAATATGGACCATTAGGCCTTTCTAGGAACCCTTAAAGGTACATATAGGGTATGCAGCATGTGTATAAGGATCAACCGTAGAGCCTTCGCAATGCCAGAGGATCCTGTCGATGAGAGAGCTAAGAGCCTGATTCTCAGGGTGCAAGAATCAAAATAGTACGGTTTTAGGTACCCCAATCATAACCCAAAACCGTAAACCCTAAACACTATCAGAGTACGGACTTTGGGACAGAAAGATCCGCTGCGCGCCGGGAGTCTATGGTTCAAGTTCAAGTTACTCTTTAGTGCTGATTTTGTTCAGGACCTTTGCGTGCTTGTGTTTCGTAATATGAGGTTCAGGCGGCTCAGGGTTTAATTACATAGGTTTCGGGCTTTGGGGCTCACAGTGTAGGGTCTGAGGGTTGAGGGCAAGGGCTTCTATCCACAAAGCCTGCCATGTGCACAGCTTCCGAAAGACACCCTCAACAACGTTAACGTTTTCGGAATAGACACAACATACACGGAACAAGAACAACCCACCCCACCCCCGAACATGCCTGAGTTAGTTGGTGCCCCACCCCGCAAGCCTAAACCCTGTACCCCAAGACTCTACCCCTGTCGTCTCCATTGTAGTTCCTTTGTGGGCCACCTTATAGTATGTATTTTTTGTCTAAAAATGGTTAAGTTAAACCTTAACCGAAACAGGAACTACCCTAAACCTAAACCCCTGAACCCTAAATCCTAAACTAGACCCCTAAACCGCTAAACCCCTAAACCCAATGGAGACTCAAGAAGGCACCTGGGTGCGTTTTGTAGGACTTCTGGCACAGCTTCAAGACCTTCCCCAGCTTCAGGGCTTGGGCTTTAGGCTTTAGGCCTTAGGGTTTAGGCTTTAGGGTTTAGGGTGCCACGCAGGATCAGTGTCTGCCTTAAACTACCATATAACCTACTTTTTTTGTAGGCTCGTATTTTCATGGGATATGTAAGCACCCTACAAAAAGTGAGCTTTGCTAGGTGTTAAGGTAGGGACTACGACCTGGGTTTTGAAGTAACGAGGAAAACAGGTTCTAAGGATAAAACGTTGATTTCACAGTGGTTCGCATACGGAACCTGTAACAAAATAAGCATTAAAATGGTACTCCTTTCACCCCGGCCTACATACTACAGAGTCCTTAGCAAAAGCAACCGGATTTCTATCGCGGATTATGGTCTAGTTGTATGGAGGAGCCCTGGGGAACCGTCGTGCTAATTATGCAGGCCCCTATATTCGTCCCTAAACCCTAAACCCTTCAGTTAAATTAAGAGCCAACGTGGAAGTTACATCAGGTGTCCGGCTTTTGGCTCAGGGCTGATGGCTTTAGGAAGATTCTTGTCCATGGAATATACAGCACCCGGTTTAGGGTTTAGGGGGTAGCAGGTTAAGACGATTTTGCATTCGAGCCATTCCTTGCCTAATGGCCTGTAAACCGTTCCTGGTCCCTGTAACTACATCGATCTCCATAGTATATTCGCATATAATATACTCTGGCATACGGGAAACCCTTTCCGGCCAAAGCATACCTTAAACCATCAACCCTATATCTCATGCAAGTCCTGAACCCTAAACCCTAAACGAGCTCAAAGTCCATAAGCCGCAGACTTCTGGACCTAGACTACGGCTTCGGCTTCCCGCGGCTTTGATGTAACCAGGGGCGAAGCATACAGTCGTAAGTTAGATAATGGTCCCTTTCAGGAAGAGGTCCATCATCAACGGCCTAAAGATGTCTAAACCCTCGAAGCACCCCAAACTACCTATCAGTCTCATCGAGCCTATCTATTTACCTACCTATCCATCGATCTATTCATCTATCTACCTACCGACAGGCAGACCGACAGACAAACAAACATATGCAAACCCTGCATCCCGTAACCCTAGCGCTCAACAACCTAAACCCTCGAGATGCTGAGGATATCAAGCGCTTTAGCCCGTCTGATAGAGGGGCCTTACTCATTAGAACAGATCTTTGGGGTATAATTATCATAAGGAAGCCCCCCACCCAAAAAAAAAAAATGTAAAGGTAATTGTTAAGGCACCCAAACCCTAAACCCTAAAGTTTAGGGTCTAGTATTAAGTTTTTTGTTCCTTCCGGCCCCCCCCCCCCCCCGCCCCTCCCATCCCTCCCCCCTGTCCTCCCCAGAGAAAACGCCTAAATACTAAACCCTAAAGTAGGCAGTACCTATAGGCTCCTTAGTAGTTCCTTTTTGGGAGTACCTTACAGGATTCTAAATAGGAACCACAAAAAGGAACTACATTATGGCGCCTATGGGTATTAAGGTTTAGGGTTATGGAGCCGTAGCGCCCAGGTTGTCGGGACTCCTCGGGCTCAAGCCCGAACTCCGCAGTTACAGATGGGTTTCCGTAAAAATCCCTAAACCCTAAACTCCTACACTCCTAAACTCCTAAACCCTAAACTCCTAAAACCTAAACCCTAAACTGCGAAACCCTAATCTCCTAAACCCTAAACTCCTCGACTGCTAAACCCTAAGCCCTAAACTCCTAAACCCTAGAAGTTCGGAAAACCCCGGGGAGGGTGCCCACCAGAATGCCCACGAACTGCAGGTTTGGCGTAGTTGACTCCAGAAGCAGCATGGTAAGGAAGTACTCGTTGAAGCCTGGAGCTTACGGGCTTAGGGTTTAGGGTTTTGGCTTTAGGGCTTAGGCTTTAGGGTTTAGGGCTTAAGGTTTAGGGTTTAAGGTTTAGGGTTTAGAGTTTATGGTAAGGAAGTACTCGTGGAAGCCTTGAGTTGACGGGTTTAGGGTTTAAGGCTTCTGTTATATACTGCTGATGATATAAATCCTGCATTTCCTTAATAACTTACGGACCCTAAACTATAGGAATTTTGGTAATATTCCTAATTATGGGTAATGCAGGATTTATGTCATCAACCGTTGGTGCTTTTATGTAAGAGTAAACAGGGGCTCCAGTCTGTTTGTGGCACGACCTTAGGGTATCCGTAATTAACCCGGAGCCCAAGTTTGAGTGCTTTGTGTTTCGGGTTTAGGGTTTAGGGTTTTCTGCAAACCCTAAGTTTAGGTGGCCCGACTATCTGCTCGTAGAAGAGACGGTACAAGCGAGGAGGATTGGCCTAACCTGGGTCTCTGCCTAAGACTTAGCGGCTCAACCTTGGGCACTGCCCGCATACATTAACAGTCTGTAATAGAGCTACTATTCGGGGCCTTTTATATCCATGGTATGAATGTTACTCAACTGTTCCTGAGTGGGGGAGGCAGTATCCAATCTAAAACCCCAAACGCCCCGATATTCAAAGCTTCAGGTTTCGGGCTTTGTGCTTCGAACTTCGGTTTTACTCCGTAAGGGTTCTGGTAATTCAGACAAACCGACGTATTCCTCCCAGACTCAACCTCTAAGCCCCAAGTCCGCTTCCGTCTTCAAGACCCTAAACCCTACACAAAACTGGTTTGGCGGCAGCGCCTACGCGCTTTGCACATTTGTTTTCATTCCATGTACCATAAGCGCATCGGTAGCGCATGGCGGTCGAACAAAACAACAAAAAAAACAGAACTGGTGATCCGAGCTTCAGGTTCCGAACACACCCTGGACAGTTCGAGCTCACCGGCGGAGTCCAGTAACGCGTTCAGAGTTTACGCTAGAATGTTTTGAGGCCTTCATTTATAGACCCTTCAAGAGATCTCTACGGTAAGATCGTTGTTGCAAGCGCCAACCCGCCAGCACTGAAGCCTGTACCTGAACAGCGGAAGATTTCTTCTTAAGGTGTAACGGGTGGCCTGTTTTTGACTGAAAGGCCCCTTACGACAAACGGCATCCTCGCGATGCACTTCTATCACGAAGGCTGGTCTAGCAACCTCCTAATGCCGCTGCCGAGACAATATCAACATGCCCGACGAGCCTGGAATACACAGTGTAAAACCGTATTTAAAAAACAAACAGGCAAAGTATGATACAGCTACCAGGGAACGTTCAGTTCAATGACGATATGTGGCCCAAACAAAGAGGGGTTAAGGGTTGACAGGGTTTAGGTCAGGGTTTAGGGTTCGCGGCTGTATGATGTTTCAGGGTTTATGGCTCAGGGCTTCGGGCCTCAAAGACATGGAGGGGATGGAGCTACCTGCCCCTAAACCCTAAACCCTAAACCCTAAGCCCTAAGCCCTAAACCCTAAATCCTAAACCCTAAACCCCAAATCCCCAACCCTAAACCCTAAGCCCTAAACCCTCCCAAAACCCTAAACCCTAAAACCCTAAACACTAAACCCTAAACCCTTGGTCCCTAATTTTCTTTCCGGGACTTCTTAAGCTCAAGAAGGCTCGGCCCAGGAGCCGACGAGTATGAACCGGAGCACGATCACCTCATAGGGTTTTTAGGGTCCCTTTAAGAGGGGAGCTATAGGGGACCCCTTAAAGGGATCTATAAGGGTTTAGGGCTTAAGGGTTTAGGGTTTAGGGTCTATAGGGTTTAGGGTCTAGGGTTTCGGGTTTAGGGTCTATGGGGTTTAGGGTCTAGGGTTTAGGTTTTAGGGTCTATAGGGTTTAGGGTCTATAGGGTTTAGGGTCTATAGGGTTTAGGGTCTATAGGGTTTAGGGGCTTAGGGTTTAGGGTCTAGGGTTTAAGGTCTATAGGGTTTAGAGTCCAGGGTTTCGGGTTCAGGGTTTAGGATGTAGGGATCACCTCATAGAAAGATGGGCTTGCATTCGCAAGACTTGCATGGCCAAGAAGCCCGGATCTAGAAGATGTGGCCCTTTGCACACGAAACAGAGACTTCTGCTGTCCTGGCCTGATTAGCCTACTTGGAGGATCTTGGGACTTAGGTTGTAAATAAGGAAACTGTATAGTTGTAAGTACTTATGAAATGAAGAAATGCGCACATCTCTCCCGAATTGTTGAGGCAATTGCACAAGGTCGTCTCGACCCGGTTTATATTCCGCAATCCGCCTGCACCCTGAAGCCTTTACAACCCGATAACCCTGAAGCCCTAAACCCTAAACCCCACAACCTCAAAAACCATCAAAGCCAAACCTTAAACACTAACCCCTAAACACCTTGAAAGGCTTCGGACCACTGGACTTCGAAGTTCAGATGTTCGTTGTGCGCGTGGAGGCTCGGGGTGAGCACTGTTTACATGTTTCGCATTTTAAGCCTAAACCTACACCCTAAAGCCTAAACCCCAAACCCTAAACCCTACACCCTAAACCCTCAAAACTACACCCCGGAGGTCCTTGACCCCAAACTCTAGAACCCTAAACCCCTAGAGCCCTAAACCCCCAAGCATTCCCTAAACTTCCCAAAACCCCAAAACCTAGACCCAGGCCCCTGGAAGCTTGATCTCTTAACCCCGCTAGAAGGATCAGGGGGCTTAGTATAGAAGCGGCAGAAGCCCGGGTTCCTTAAGGCCCCCCTAAAAGCCCCCGCCTAAAAGCTTTAAAAGCCGCCCTTAAAGCCAGCCGGTTCCTAAAGCCAAGGCCCAAACCGCTCAACCTCGAACCCAAGACTGCCCCAAACCGAATGGGCTTAGGGTTTAGGGGTTTAGGAGTTTAGGGTTTCGGAGTTTAGGAGTTTAGGGTTTAGGAGTTTAGGAGTTTAGGGGGGGATTCTAGGGTTTAGGGTTTAGGGCTTTGGGTTTAGGGTTTAGGGTTTAGGGCTTATGGCTTTGGATTTATCGACAACCCGAGTAGACTGCATTATCTCAGCACCAGCGGCCACTGGCTCGACGTTTTTTTTCCAGATTTCAAGCGCTACCTTCTGGCGCTTGCTTTCAGTGTTTTAGGGTTTAGGGTTCATTAGATGCAGTAAGGTTCGTACAACCAAAGAAACCCTGAACACCCTGGACCCTAAACCGATCATGGCACAAATCTAAACCCCAATACAAGCCCTGTTGAATGCCTGGAGAGAATCTCTATCGACCGGGAAGGGGTCCCAGTACCTGATGATCATCCCCTCCCCAAAATACCTTGCTTGTTAAGTCTACCTAAACCCTAAACCCCTAAACCCCTAAACCCCTAACCCCTAAACCCTAAACCCCTAAACCCCTAAACCCCTAAACCCTAAACCCTAAACCTATGAGCTCTCCTAAGCCCAAGTAGCTAAGAACTAACTCTTAAGGCCCTTTGGACCCTTAGGGAACCCCCCCAGACCTTCCAATATCCCCGTCATGAAGGAACATACCCTAAATCGTGCTAGGGATGTACTGTAATTTATTTTATTTTTTTATCGCCCCTTTTCCATCAGCCCGAAGGAGTCCGAAATGCCAGGTAATTTAAGGTTTTAGGGTTTAGAGTTTAGGGAATGTTCCTGCAATTAATGGATATTGGAAGGTCTGGGCCTACCAACACTAATTTATAATGTTACCGAGTGTGCCCTCAGCCAAGACGCATCTTCCAGCGATCGGCCCTGCACGCACGCCTTCAGCGTTGAGGAGAAGATCTCAAATACCTCATCCGAAAAAGGGATGGTGGAGGGTTGCAAGTGAGGGTTACCCATAGGATCCTAAGTAGTTTCCTTATTTATGGGTTTATATTTAGAATCCTATAAGGTAATCCCAAAAAGGAACTACTTAGGCGGCTATGGGTATGCCTTTGGGGTCTGGCCGGTGCGGTTTCGATGCCAGATGTTTGTAGGATCCTTGCATCCTCCATGGGGCTTCGCGTCAGGAGGTGGCAAGTAAGGCTCGCGGTGTTCCTGCAATGGACTCTGGGTCTTGAGGCCGTTCGAAGGCCCATAGCTGAAACAGTCCAGGGTATTTTCGATTTAGGATTCAGGGTGTAGGGTATCGGCTATTTGGGTTAGGTTTTGGATTGGTTTTAATTTAGTGTTCGGAGTTTCGGCGTCTTCGATCTTCCTTTGGGTTTGCGGGTTAGGTCGGGGCTTCGGGTGTGATGGGGTAGAAACCAGTTTCATTCTTCACCGGTAAGGCCTAGGCTTCATGGTTTTGGTTACCTAATTAAGCCCCCACTGTTCTGATACTTGGACCCATAGAACTGGGCTGCTAGCTCTCTCACCGATGGCCACCGGTTCCTTCAAGATGCTTCACCGGAGTTGAAAAACCGTGGTTTGTCCTACACTCTGAAAGCTTGCTGCCTAGCAAGTTTCAACACCTCCCCTGTGCCTAACATAAAGCCTTAGAAGACTTGCTAACGAGGCTTAAAACACAGCTTGAACTAGGGTACTTCTATAACCGCAAAAATAAGAAACTTATGTACTCATTACGTCTGCTGGCCATGTAAGTCTATGAAGCCTCACTACCCCGTATGCAAACCTTGTCCATAAGACTAGAAGCATCATCACAGTGAAGTCATGCTATAACTGACACTGCTCCTTACGGCTATGCGTCGTAGATACATGTATACATATTCTAAACCCTAAACCCTAAACCCTAAACAGATAGCTTACAAGGACCCGGCAGCCCGTTCTAATTACTCAGGCCCCGGAGCCCTAAACCCTGTTGTCATGATTGAGGCCCCTACTTCACCCTAAGCCTTAAACCCTAAACTTTAAACCCTAAACCTGAGACCCCCAAACCCTAAAACCCTACCCCACCCTAAACCTAAAACCCTAAGCTTTAAAACCCCAAACCCTGATCCCCAGAAGCCCTTAGACACCCTAAAAGAAAAGCGCGTTGAAGTCGAGCCACGCCCTGATACAGCAAAGCACGGACGAACCGGAAGTCGCGACCAGGTATGAAGTGTCCTTCCTGGGCTTGGGGTAGGATTTGGCATTGTAGGGTTTAGGGTTTGAAGTTTAGGGTTTAGGGTTTAGGGTAGGATTTGGGTAGTTCTCTAGATTAGGGTCCTTTTTTGGGTGTCCTTCTCATAAGGGTGCCGTACTATTCTGGGGACCCAAACAGGGACAGAACTACCCATTTGGTATTTTAGGGTTTAGGGTTTGAGGTTTAGGGTTCGGGATTTGGGGTTGAGGCCTCTTTGAGGTAGGATTGAGGGTTGAGGTTGCAGGGCTTCTGACCCCCGGTTCTCTGGGGTGCTCAAGGTCCAGGAATGCAGTACCCTAGCAGTTCTACTAGTACCCTGTATGCTGAAGGAAGTGACCTGATTGTGAGGTATTTTGGAACAATACAACAGGGGTAGTTGTCTAGGGTCCCTTTTAGGGTCCTTTTTATAAGGAGTGCCGTACTACATTCAAGTATATTGGGGACCTAAAAAGGGACCCGAATTTAGGGAACTACCCATAGGTTTTGGGTTTGGGGTCCTGGGCTTGGGGCCGCAACCCAACCCTCGCTCTCTCTTGTAAGCAGCGCCTCTCAAAACCTAGAGCTCAAAGCAGCAAACGGCACCGGCTGAGTCCACGTTGTGCTACCGGGTTGATCCTACGATTCGGTTTAGGGTTTAGGGTTTAGGGCCCTGAACTCGAAATCTCCGATCCAAGGTCGGGGTTTCGTGGACGGACCAGGGCTTCGGGTTTACTTAGGGCTCAAGTTGTGTGGCCCTGGCCCTGGGTCTCAGGCTTACAGGCTCCAAGGGCTTGGAGGTTGAATGATTCGAGGATTTGGGCAGAAGAAGTCTGTCTCGCGCACACCTGGCCGAAATCGACTCAAACCCAAAGCCCTACCGTAACCCACCAAAGCCAACGATTTTTGTTGGGTGTGGTAGTTCCTTACTATAAACCCTAACATGAAAATTATAGGGGCCCTAACCCGAAGCCAAAGCTGCAAACCTTGCTTGCTGCTTGGAGGTTCAGGGTACCCCCAAGTGCACGTCTCCTACTTGGACGATCATGTGACTTAGCAAGTGAGGTTATGAGTACCTTAAGTAATGGAGTTACAAGTATTTATTATAAGCATAGCTAGCTTACTTATAACTCCAGCTACTAGGTTACTAAGTCCCATGAACCTCCAAGTAAGTCATTCTTATTCCCTCGACCCTGAGTCCTGTAAGTTCTGCTTGGTTTGACAGTCGTTGATACTACAGAATACCCAAACCACAACAAACGCCTCTGAACAAGGAACTCGCGTAAACCTTGGTAGCACCCCGAACACGGGGGATCCCGGATCACGAAGGAATCTCTACACCTCATTGGGGTTTAGGCTTTACGACTTGGGGTTTGAGGCATTGGTAGTATCAATTTCAGAGAAATCGCACGCCTATACCTAAACCCTAAACCCTAAAACCCTAAACCCAAAAAGAAGCACGGCGGCCTTATCTTTTTGTCTGCCGGTCACGACGGCTTGCTCAACCGATGGCCAAACATGACTAGCGACTCTAGGGGCCGTGAACAGTTAGAACCAAGGTATTGGTGTATTTTAGGGTTTAGGGTTTAGGGTTTAGGGTATTTTAGGGTTTAGGGTTTAGGGTTTAGGGTTTCTATGCTACAACCATTAGAATAAGGTATTTTAAAGGTAACTACAGGTGGGGAGTTTAGGGCATATAGGGCTTCTGTAAGGCTTCTATAAGGTGCATAGACCTTCTTTCAGGCTCCTATAACCTTAACTCCCCACCTGAAAATGTCCTAGAGGTATTTGGGTATTCTATGCTACAACCATAGGAAGGAACCTTAGTAATAGCAAGCCCTACACCCCAAGCCCGATAGTGATCAAGGCCCCTAAAATGCCAGCCCCTTGGGGGCTCCTGCGTTTGTGATGTCGGACAATCTCACACGACCCTAACCCAACACAATAACTACACCCTAAAGCCGCATTCTAGTCATTATTCAGGCCCCATGTATTAAACGGTCAACCTTAAGCCTTAACCCTGACCTCCCTTATCCACGGGCCTTGATCGGAAGCCCCCTAAACCTTAAACCCCAAAACCCTAAACTTTAAACCCCTAAAGCCTTAAACGCCAAAAATCCTAAACCCCCCTAACCCCCTGAACCTCCTAAACCCCCTAAAACCCGAAGCCCTATCCACGGGCCTTGATTGGAAGGCCCAGGGATGGGGCCACTTTCGCCCCCCTGGCCTTGACCGGCAAACTCATGGAGGCCACGGCGCCGTGCTGCCGCCTCTCAGGTGCGGCTTTAGGGGCTTGAGGGCTAGGATTTGGGGTTTCGCGGGGTTTTGGGTTTCGGGTTGAGGCCTGTTTTTTTTTTTTCGTGGGTGTTTAGGGTTTTAGGCCTTTTTCGGCGGTCTAGGGTGTATTGTTTAGTCTTGTGGTTTGAGGATTAATACTAGCTTACAAGCTTTGTTGCGTAGCTCTTTGGGTTGGGTTCGGGTTTGGATTTAGGGCTAAAAAGCTTCCATGCTGGTTTTGGCATGCTTAGAGTTGAAGGGTTCAGGGTTTACTGTGTGGCTTTAATGTACGGGGCCTTTATGATTAGAATAGGGTCTTGGGGGTATATTACACTATGATTTCGATAAGGAAGCCCCAAAACAGTGTAGGTAGTTATTAAGGCCCCTGTATTAATTAGGTGAAACCGCCACAGGGACATCCCCTGCACCTGGCAATACCCTAAACCCTAAACCCTAAACCCTAACCCTGCCTGGCAATGGGCAGAGCATTCAAAGAAGGAGCTGCAGGTACTGCCGCTGCCGGTGCCGGTTTTGACACTTCCTGCAGCACAATAGGAGTTAGGATTAGGGAGAGGGGATATAGACCCTTTCAATAAGTGTCCCTTTTAAGAGAGCCATAAGTCGGGTTAAGAAGGGTCCCCTTTGAGGGGTCTCCCTAATACTACGTAGAACGCAAATCATGGGACTTCAACCTTAAACCCTATACCGGTGCCGAAGGGTTGAGGATGCACGCTTTGGAGGTCACGGATAAAGGTTTACAGGGCTGCAGAGCGCTTTGGACCTGAAGCGTTCAATAGAACTAGGAACGAGCCGTCGTGCTTGCACCCTACAGATTGATTCATGATTACAACATATATATATATATATGGATACAAAGAAATATATTTACATACATACATACATACATACATACATACATACAGACAGACAGACCGACAGACAGACATACAGACAAATACTATTCTGCATGGACTATCAGCTTGTTCTGCGGACCTCTAGCTTGGAGGATGAGCGCAGGTGATGAATTCGTTGCAAAGCCTCGTTGGATTGTTTTAGGGCTCCTGGCTAGTCTTGCGGAAGTTCTACAGCAAAGGCAAAGAAGTCTGGAATTGTCCTAAGCCCTGAACCCTAAATCCTGTCGCACAACCTTCCTTCAGATTTCGGAACCTGGACAACGAGGTTCGACAAAGGCTTCAGGAGGATACACGGCTCTTGAAGGGCTTTATAGGCTGGGCTTTCTACGGGGCGGTTTCGGGATCACTTTAGGGCTTAGGGGTTTGGCTTTAGCTGTCTAGGGTTCTGGTCTCATAGGCCTACTGTTCAGCGCCTACCACAAGCTGGAAGCCCACCAAACGCCCGATTACAGCACTTCCACGTCTGCTGGCTAAACCCGGAAGATCGCTTAATCCTAAGCTTCGGATGTAGGATAGTCAAGTATTGAGGTTCTAACAGTCGCTAAACATCGGAAAACCTTGCACCTTAAACCAGTAACCACCAAGGCGAGAAACACTAAACCCTAAACCCTGAACCACAAACCCTAAACCCTAAGGAAACCTAAAACCCTAAAACGCCAAGCCTTGATGTCCTGTGCGCGCACACCGCCTCAGCGCAGGAGCAGGATTTCTGGGTTTTGAAGTGACCACGGCCGAAGTCTTCTTCAAAAAGATAGGGGTAGTTCTCTAAATTAGGGTCGCTTTTAGGGTTCCTTAAAAAAATCTTCAAGGGCTTCTATAAGGATATAGACTTTTATTTCATGGTGGTTCCTTTAAGGAACGAGTTCCAGAGCCAAATTTTTTGGCGATTAGACGGCTATGGAGTTTGGGGTTCGCCTGAATGTTGAAATTTAGGGTTTGGGAAGGTTAGGGTTTAGGGTTTGGAATGTCGAATGGAGTGCCTTCTCCACACATGCAGCCTCCTGCGGAGGGATTCTCTTGGTGTAGAGGCCTGGGGTGGGAGGGATCCCTTCGTGTAACCCAAAAGGTCCATGTAGCCGTATGGTGGATGATATAAATCCTGCATTACCCATAATAAGGATTATACCATAACTCCCATAGTTCCGGGTCCTTAAGGCCTTAAGGTCATGCAGGATTTATATCATCCACGTTACAGAGTATATTCTTTGGCCTTAGGAGGGTTCCTCTACAGGTAATTTGGAGGACAAAGTGTGGCAAAGTCTGTATCGCCTGGGCACCCAATGGGGTAGGGAAGCGGATTGGGTTTTGCCCTGACTCAGACACACGTCATCATAGGAAAACAGAACCACCAAACGAACACCCATCATCAGCCACATGGTAGTGGGATACCTTTGGGTCTCGTGTGGCCTTATATCATTCAAGGGGTCGGCCTGAACACACAGACGCTAAACTGTAAACCCTAAACCCAAACCCTGAACCCAAGTGGGTTTTGATGTTCTTGTAGTGGCTGGGCCTCAGTTTTCTCATTGAGGCGTGTCGCCACCCAAAAAGCTGAATCCCCAAAAGCAACATTTAGGGTTCACGGATCTCAAAAGCGACCCATGTAAGAACCGTGCCATAGCATCCCATAAAGTAACCCTCAGAAGTACCACCTACACCCTCCAGCTAAACTTTGAGACCAACTCACGGCCTGGTCGGGTACCCAGGAACAGGCTGTAAGGTCATACCCGGGTTTCGGGTTTAGGGTTTAGGGGGCCCAATAGCCCATCAATTCAGGAACGCACCTTCAATTTTGAGGGAGATGTTTTTTTGTTTTCCTTGGCTTGAAAGTGCAGGTAACGGGTTCGCCTTTTGCGGCAGGGTTATTTGGGTAGTTCGCTAAATTCGGGTCCCGTTTTAGGTCCCCAATATAGTACGGCACCAGTATAAGAAGAACCGGGACCTTAACCTACCCATAGGCCCCTAGGTAGTTCCCTTTTTGTGGCTTATATTTAGAATCCTATAAGGTACTCCCAAAAAGGAAGTACTTAGGGGGCTATGGGTAGACAACTACCCATAAAATTAGAAGTGGTGTAGAAGACTGGAGAGGTTACTCGAAGGATCAGAGTGGGCTATAGGGAGAGCTCTATAGTAGGGACGATATTAAAGACCAGCCCACCCATAACCTACTTACTTCCCCCCTGATGGAGTTTACAAGACCCTCAACATGCCTCCCCTAGACCCTAAACCCCTATGTAACTAAATGGATAGGAACCTCAAGTATCAATATTCCGCAAGGCGCCTGTGCCTTTGCAATAAAAGCAATAATGCTTTTGGTCGGTTCAAAACTCGCAGCCTACGATATTTAACCCTATACCCTAAAAACCAATCAGGGCAACCACTAGACCCCTGCAATGAGAACACGAACCCTAAACCCTAAACCCAAAACCCGGCTGACACAGGCTCGGCCCATGGCGGAGGGCGGCCAAGAAGTGGTCAAAGTCCACGACCACCGACTGGGTTTATGATTTCTACCCATAGACCGTAGGCTCCTAAGTAGTTCCTTTTTTGTGGCTTATATTTAGAATCCTATAAGGTAATCCCAGAAAGGAACTACTTAGGGGCCTATGGGTACTGTGACATCTTAAGATCCTGGCGTAGGGCTTTTTGCACTCATAGGGTGCGTGGTCTAGACTGCCTCAACATGGTGGGCAATCGGCTGAAGTCTGTGTAATCGTATCAGGGAGCTCAACGTTTTCTCCTTGACTGCTGACCCCTTCTCGGGCTTTCTGGAATAGGGTTTTGGGCTTTATGACCCCGTAACGCTAAGCTCCAGAGATTAAGCTTTCCCTCTTTCGCGCAGGCCCTTGAACAGAAATGGATTCGGTTTAGGGTTAGGAAAAAGGGGTTTAGGGTTTAGGGGTTTAGGGTTTAGGGTTCACTTTGGCCTGCTGCTCAGGTTCAGTAGTGTCAATAGGGTGTTCTCGACACCTCTCCGACAGTTCGGGACGTGCACCTTGAAGCTTCGACCGGGAACTCTATGTATCTACCCTCAACCCTAAACCCTTTAAACCCTGAACCCAGGTTTAGGGTTTAGGGTAACTCTAAACTATTCGAATGCCTCTTGAGAGATCCCCTCAATAAACCCTAAACCCTAAACCCACCCTCCTTGCGGGCTTTTGGGGGTTCTGGCACGAGGGTTTAGGGTTTAGGGTGCAGGCTGTGCAGGGCCTCGCCGGGTTTTGTAATAGTTCGTTAGATTTGTTGCGGGATTTTGCTAGTTTTACGGTGCTTTCCACAAGGGTTCGATGGGCTTTCCTTTCTTGGACTTCAACATGTGTGCATATATGTATGTATATATATATATTTATTTATTTATTTATTTATCTATTTAGTTATATGTGTGTATATATATATAGCCATACATGTAAGGCCTCAAGATCAATGAATCTACGTCTAGAGGCTTGGTTGTAGGGCTCCAAAAAATCAAGGTCCAAAATTATATATATATATATATCTCTCTCTCTCTCTCTCTGACTCTCTCTCTCTCTCTCACCCGCTGTCTCTAATACACACATTACATACATGCCACTGTGCGGGTATGTGTGTTGTTTGTATGAGTCTGTCTCTGTCTCAGTCTCTGCCTGTGTCTCTGTCGGTATGTATGTATGCATGTGTGCAAGTGTGCGTGCATGCAGGCACGAATGTATATACACACCCAAACCCTAAACCCTAAACCATGGACGCAACGACCAACTCCAAGTCTGGACTCCCGGATAAAGTGCACCCTAAACCCTAAATCCCCCGACGGGTGTACCTGGTTGTCATCGTCGCCGCCCGTGAGCTCTTGCCAAAGCCTCATGCAAAACGGGCTTGGGTATGATTTCGTAATCCCTCTACAGGTTTCCATAAGGGGAGTACACGGGTTTAGGGTTGAGTAAGGTTTACTTGACGGATCAGGGAAGCTAGCACGTAGGCCAGAATTAGGGTTAGGTGTATAGAGCCGTGCAGCGAGGGCGCTTATACCATGCATACTTATATATATATATATGTACCCACATACATATGATATATATATATGTATATACATAACTCCACTTACAGTCTATATGTACAGACTTACCAACTCCATTGATCCTTGAAAGTAGGATTTTGGGTCCCGAAGCCTCAAACCCAACAGGCGGAGGTGGCTGAGGGCCTGAGAACTGCGGTAACGCTTCTACGGGTTCTTGTAATCAGAATCCCTTTAGGGTTTATAGGGTTTAGGATTTGGGCCACTACTCTCTAGACTACACAAAGGATCATGGAACTTAGTAACTAGGGTCAAGCAAGCTAAATAAAGTAAACTGCCATTACTACAACTCCAACGCAGGTCCTTATGACCTTACAAACTAAGTCCTATGGTCCTCCCAAGTACCCAGAGACTCCAAAACCCCTTAATTAAGGAATATACCTTAAGTTATAATCGGAACCCTAATAAGATTTAAGGTATATTCCTTAATTAAGGGGTTTTGGAGTCTGTGGGTAGAGTCGCCCATCTTCTGAACCTCCATTTGGAGACACAAAAAAGAAGTGAGCAGCAGGTTTGGACCACTGAGGAACTACCTACCGTCTCCACTGTAGTTCCATTTTGGCATTACCTTCTAGGATCCTTAATACAAAATTGGTTCAACCAAAAAAAGGAACTACAATGGAGACTATAGGTACGCTTCAATAGTGCTGAAACTTCTGAGCTGCCAGAGACGTTTTGGGGCATAGGGTTTGGGGTGGAGGTTCTAATACTTCTGCCCCTAACAGTCGCATCAGCAATACGAAACTTACTAGCCGTGGCCGGTATGCTGTCCATAATCAGCAAAAAACGATAAGGTCACAGACCGCTGCGTATCTAGATGGCAGGGAAGAAAGGTAGAGAATACTAGATCGATGGATAGGTAGAAACGAAAGTTTTAGATGGACATATGACAGGTGGATAGATGGATTGCTATATACAGAGAAGCGCATAGATAGACAGATAGCTTCGAGGTAGATAAGTAGATGGATAGATAAGTAGATAGAGACGAGTCGTTCGATCCATAGATCGACCGCGGTAGGCAGACAGACGCGCAACTTCATCGATACATCCAGAAATCACTATCTACATAAACAAATAAATGATCAAATCTTTATGTTTCTATATATACACACACCATAAATGTTACATAAATGTACACACACCTAGGTGTTGCAACAAACGCAACACTTTTGTCTGTGTAAAAACACTGAGAATGAGCCGCTAAGCGAGTATCTGTATGGTGCATGAAGATAAACACGGGTGAACACTGGCACACACACAGAGTCGAGAAAACCTCAACCCTCCTGAACACAAACGAAAACAGACAACATCTGATAAACAGTGCCCGAACACTGCTTCCGCAGCTCCGGCGAAAAGGATTCCTCCATGCTGGCGCTGTTCCTGCATCATCGAAAAATCCCGTGATCCCAGTGGCCTACAGCACAAAGCCAACAAAACTCAAAACCACGAACCCGGGACTGCAACAAAGCCCCTGAAAAAGCTAAACCGCAAAGGCCCTGAGCGCATGAATTTCGGTGATTTTGAGACGAAACACCTAGAAAACAATCCCCCGGAGCCCTACAAACCTCTGGCACGACCCTGAAAGCCAGACCCCAATTTGTTTAAGCGTCTTCGGGTCGTAGGGTTCAGGATTTAGGTTTTAGGGTTTAGACATTAGATACCATCTATATACATATATATATATACACGATTATACAAAATGATCAGGGTCTAGGATTTGCTGGCTACGGATTTTGGTTTGGGGGGGGGGGGGGGGGTTAGGCTTTAAGTCTCTGCGAGTCTCAGTGCTCAGTGGGATTTTCAGAACTCCCGGTCATGTCATGTGACTGCTAATATAAACGGGGAGTGCCTTAGGGACGAAATGAACCCTA
>CAJNJA010006040.1:0-10376 GCA_905231915.1 Symbiodinium necroappetens
CTACTACTACTACTACTACTATCTTACTCTTTACTCCTACTCTTACTCCTACTCCTACTGAGTTACTGCTACTTCTACTGCTACTACTGCTGCTACTACTGCTGCTGCTGCTGCTGCTACTACTACTACTACTACTGCTGCTACTACTGCTGCTGCTCTACTGCTGCTACTGCTACCACCACCACTGCCATCACAACTACTCACAGCTCACTTGCACACTGGGAGTGCCCCAGTCATCAGTCTTGACGATCTCGTGGTTATTACTTGCACTATGTTCATTGATTGCTGCCGCGTCTCGGGCTACGGGCAAGAACTATGCGGACCCACAATCCGCAACGAAGCAATCGAACGGTATTGAAAACTGAAGTGTTAGCCTCAAGCGTTTCGAGAAAAGTCTAAGACTCTGCAGACCTTTGCTACCGTTCGCCTGGTTTATCTGGTCAGTTACAGTCGGCCAAGTTCCAGAGACAGCAACGGCAAAAAGCATAAATGAGAGTAGCATTGTGTCGTCGCCCTCGTGCTCCTTCTCCTCCTGCTCCTCCACCTCCACCTCCTCCTCCTCCTCCTCGTTGTCCTCACGCTCGGAAAAAGAACAACCCCACAATCAATCGCAAGGTTTCCTTACGTCACTTGGTGTCCGGGCATTGCCACGCGGCCACCGGCTGCCAGGTTGGCAAGGCCCACTTCCAACACCTTTCCAGACATGCTTCAGTTGGCCAGATTTTCCAAAATCTCTTACGACTTAATTAAGGAATATACATCAAAAATAGCACGGCCTCTAGTCAGCATCAATACAACCCTCTTTCAACCCGATACAACCCTACAGCGCCCTAAACCCAAATCAAGGTTCCGGGATCTACCATAAACGTTAAAAACTATCAGAAAACACCAAACCCTAAGGGTCCATGTATCCATATGAGTATACGTTGACCCTAAAGTACGCATATAGGGACTACTTTAAGGCCTAAGTATATCTATTTGGGTACATGGACCCTTAGGGAACCAAAAACGAAGTCCCGCCTCAGCCGCGAGCTCCGCGTCGTCGTCACCTGCGACGATGACGAGGCCGTCCACTGACTTGCCCTGGCAAGCCCTAAGGGTCCATGTACCCAAATAGTATATACTTTTAGCCCCAAAGTGCCTATATAGGGACTACATTAAGGCCAAAGTATATACTATTTGGGTACATGGACCCTTAGGGAAGCAGTTCTGCAGCATCAGGTCTATGCGGTCCGTTCATGGTTTCTGTAAGGGTTGCTTTTAGGGTATCCTTTAGGTTTCCCATAAAATTTCGATTGTCCAGAAACATGTATCGTGTATGCATTGGGGGGGCCAGGTATCTAATCGAAGTCTATCTCTAGCAAATACATACATACATACATACATACATACATACGTACATACATACACCCATACATACATACATACATACATACATACATACATACATACATACATATATAGATATTCCATCCATGGTAGGCCTGACAAGTATCAGTTGCCCTGAAGCTACTGACTAAGTCCCATGGTCCGGAGCAGTCAAGTCTGCCTAAACCCTACGTTACACACCCCAAACCCTTCGAGAGCCTTAAAATGGCCCCTATAACCCCTTATGGAATACTTGCTGACCTTATAACTCGGTAGCACCTTGATCTAAGCGCTTGTGCAACTCCATCGAGTCCTGAATCCACAGCCTTCAACACCTTATGGAACCCTAACCCTGAGGGTCGGAGTACCTAGCAATCATATACTTTAGGGTTTAGGGTTTAGGGTCTAGAGCCCTCAGAATAGGAAGCTGCAAAACTACTATCCTAACCCCAAATACCTAATTTGTTACGTCCCTTTGGACCCTGAAAGGAGCCCCGAAGGAATCCTTCAAGGGTGCCTTTAGCGGATCTTGCTTTCGGGCTCCTTTAAAAAGGCCCCTTCTAGGGAAGCCAACCCCCGACCAGCCTTGAAGGAGTCTACTGTCTCGCGGCGCTGCCGTACGCGCGCTGCGCGCGCCTTGCGCTTCCCGTGGCATTTCGGTCTTACCGAGGGGTTTCGGAGTGGTTTTTAAGGAAATTTGGCTTAAAGTTTTGGGTTTCGGAGAGTTTGGGAGTTTGGGGTTTAAGGTTGGGTTTAAGGCTGGCGAAGCCAAGAAGATTTTGATTGTAGAACGTTGTTTCTGTATCTTTCTTCTACCAGACTTGAAGGTATAAATGTACATCAAGCCACTCGTCTATGTCCTCTAGATTAAGACAGTGACAGGAGTCTATGCAAAGGAAGAAGCTAAGAAGCTGGCAATGGGAAAGACATTCAAGAGGGCCCTGGTTGAAGTATGTATTACCTCTTCTTACTACTGTTGTTGATAAAAATCCTGCATTACCTTACAGTAAGGACCCTGAACTATGGGAATTATGATCTATTCCTTATTAAGGGTAATGCGGGGTTTATATCATCAGCCGCAGGACCTATTTTCCCACATCTTCCAATATCGCTGCATGACGGAATATACCTTAACCACGTTAGGGATCCCTATTATAATTCACGGTATACTCCTAAATTAGGGGATATTGGAAGGTCTGGGCTGTTTGTCACAACCACCAAAAGCAAGCCTGCCAAAAGCTCAACCTTAAATGGCCTAGAACCCCGAACCACTGAACCCCATAACAAATCAAGCTTGCCTCCTGGCGGCTTGCAACCTCGGCATCGATATCGAATCTGGGGTTCGTAAGCCTTTTTATTATCTCTAACTGTCCTAGCGGATCTTTGGTCAGCCTGTAAGTGTAAGCAGACTTCATGCTGTGTTCATGACATGATCCGACCGTGTGCAAATGCAAGGGCTTGAGATTAATCCCTTATTTCCATTCCAGGCTCTAGCGAGCAAGCATCTTGTGTCGTGTGGCAGGCTTCGCTTTAAGTAAAGCTGGATTTTTGTTTTAGGGCTTAGGGTTAGGGGGGCAGGGAGATGCAGGGAGTAATAGAGGTTGCTGCGTTCAGGTCTAAGTCTAAGTCTTACTTGAGTCGGCCTTTTGCGTCGGTTTGCTCGCCCGAACAAGCAGCAACAGCCACGAGAACACAGCGGGCAAATGGGCCAGGCCCAAAAACCCGATAGTGACCCTAAACCCTGAACCTTAAGCTGATAGCGACAACAAGGATGATCATGTCAATTAATCAAGTTACCAGAAGCCCAACTAAAGTCCAAATACGAAAGCGTCTACAGAAGTTACAGAGGTGAAGAGGCCTAAACCCTATAAACCCTAAACCCTAAACTTGGCCTAAACCCTAAACCCCTAAACCCTAAACCCCTAAACCCTAAACCCCTAAACCCGTAAACCCTACACCCCCAAACCCTAAACCCCCAAACCCTAACTAAACCCCTAAACCCTTAAACTCCGAAAGCCCCCCCTTTGCTGCCTGCATTCTCCATAGGAAGGAACATTTACCATAATTTCCATAGTTTAAGGTCCCTAAACCCTAAACCCTAAACCCTAAGTCCTATAGTGGAGGGTCCTTAGAATGTAATGCAGGATTTCTATCATCAACAGTAGAATATAAGGGTAGTTCTCTACATTGCGGTCCCTTTTAGGATCCTTTTTATAAGGGTGCCGTACTATATTGGGGATCTGGAAAGGGAACCTAATTCCCATAGTTTAGGGTCCCTAAACCCTAAACCCCTAGACCCTAACCCTAATTCCCTAGTTTAGGGACCTCAAGGTAATGCTAAGGATATTTATCATCAACAGTAGAACATATGGGTAGTTCTCCAAATTGAGGTCCCTTTTAGGATCCTTTTTATTAAGGGTGCCGCACTATATGGGGGATCTAAAAATGGACCCTACTTCCCATAGTTTAGTGTCTATCATCCACAGTATCATGCAACCAGTCGCAGCTGAAGACTGAGCGAGGGGCTGCAGGATCGGCTGGGGCATCCTCTCCTGGTGGGTCGCCGGGGTTCAGGGCTGTGGGTTTAGGGCTTTTAGTTTTTTAGGGTTTGGGGTTTCGGGTTTATAGGTTTAGTTTTTTAGGGTTTTGGGTTTAGGGTTCATAGGTTCAGCTTTTAGGGTTTTGAGTTTAGGGTTTAGTGTTTTAGGGTTTTGGGTTAAGGGTTTAGGGTTTAGTTTTAGGGTTTAGGGTTTAGGGGTTCAGGGTTTAGGGTTTGGGGTGTTTGAGGGGTAGTGGTTGAGTGTGTAGGGATTGGGGGTATCTAGGGTTTCAGGTTGTTTAGTTGTAGGCTGCAGGGAGTTTTCGAAAGTCTGAGCATCGGTTTCGAGGGTCTGGGCTGTAGCCGCCGGGTTGGGGGGTCCAGCAGGATCCCTAAACCCTAACCCCTAAACCGTAGATGTCTTCGGCTTTCGGTTGTCGCGCGCCCACCGTATGGCTATGCCCGACTGTTGCTAAACTGGCAAAACCCCTGCAGTACCCCATATACTTCACGGCCGCCACGTTCCGTGAGACGTTCTTCCGGGCTGACATGCATGGAATGGGCTTAGTCAGGGTTCAGAGTTTATAGGCTTAGGGCCGTTGTTTAGGGTTTCAGGTTAAGGGCTTACGGTTGCAAGTTTAATTAAGGTGGTGCAGCACCTGACAGATGCTGCTGGTCATCCCACGTGAGCAGTGGCAGTTTAGGGTTGAGGGCCAAATTAGGGTTTAGATTTTGAGTTCAGGGTTTAGGGTTTGAGATCTAGGGTTAAGTGCGTTTGAGATCTAGGGTTAAGTGCGTTCCGTGGGTGCTTTGCAACCTTGCGTAGTCGTCGCCGCTTGGCCTTGTTCCTGGGCAAGATCTCGTCAGCGATCTCAGCTGCTACAGTATCTAAGCTGCATGAAGAAGATGATCAAGCGACGGTTGCCAGCAAATCGGGCAGGAATTGCTGGCAGTACCGTTGGTGGTTTCAGCCTCACACGTTGCAAACCTGTACAGGCAGCGCAGGCCTTTCCAGACACCGAGGTAGACGGTTTGGGTGAAGGGGAGCAAGAAGAGCGTTGTCATTAAACCCTAAACCCTAAACCCTACACGTCCAGGTTCAGAAATTTAGCTTCGTGTATTGGTTCGCTTGCAGCACCATAACCAAGAAGAGCAGGGTTAGCATTGCACTGGCTTCGTAAGTTGGCCCCGAATGAGGCGGGTTTAGGGTATTTAGGGTGTAGGGGCTTAGGGGTTTGTTTAGGGTTTAAGTTCAGCATAGCAGTAGCGTAAGCAATCATAGGCTTTGGGGCGCTTATGTTTTCGACATACTTGGAGCCTGATGACCGAAGAAAAGTTCAAATCCTTCTATATAGAGACCGAACATAGCCAAAACGGCACAGCTTATCAAAGTGCTGTTATTTACTAAGTATTTTGGAATCCTTAAGGGAGAGGGATCCAAAGCGGGGCATAAAACCTGGTATTCCCCAACTCTCCCTACCCTTTCAACCCTTGCTGGCTCGGGATTTCGGTTTGTGACGAAACCTTTCAAGCTCTAAACCCTAACTATACACTACCTAAGCTGCATATACCAACCATGACGAAACCTTTCACCAGTGGCTGAATGGGAAAAGCGCGGCCTTGTGAGGTGCGAAGCCACCTTGCATGGTCTACTGAAATGTCTGAGGGCTTGAGGGTGTTAGGGTCTGCATGTGGTTTGGTGGTTGTGGGGTTTTTACAAGCTCCGAGTTGGCAGCCTGTTAGGATTTAGAGCTAGAAGCTCTCTGATGCTTATCTTTCGGATACCTTTCGGGCACAGGATCTGGGGAAGCTTGCTTGTAAACTGAGTGTTTTTTGTGTGCGTGTGTACAGGTGGCTGCTTCCAGGTTCTGTTCCAGGTCGGCCTCTCTATCTCCGCATGCAGGAGTCGCAGCCTTTGTAGCACTGCCCTCCTATCAGACTCACCATGTAAACCCTAAACGGATTCCCCTGGGCTCGACATGAGACCCTCAATCTGTCAAAGAAGCTCTTGTGATCGGATTCAATCCGGCGCGTCCAGCGGGCAACTGCCGGCAGCCCAAGCAGCTGACAGGAGGAACCCTAGGCCCTCGGCACGTAAACACTGAAAGCCCCCATTAAAAAAAAAAAACTAAAACCAGGCTCTAAGGACTCATATGTTTATGGCTATTTTGGGCCCAAAGACCATACTATATAAGGCTTTTGGGCTATTTTGAGCCTTACGGTAAACAAAGTGCTCCAAACCCTAAACCCTAGAGCCCGAAACAGAGAAGCAATTTGGGTTGATGATAGAAATCCTGCATTACCTTAAGGACCCCAAACAATGGGAATTATGGTCTATTCCTTATTATGGGTGATGCAGGATTTATATCATCAACCCTAGGATCATGTTTGGTGCAAGACTGGCTGCTTCTTAAGGGGTGTTATCTAGCTTAAGCTACCAGAATAAGGTTTATAGGGTTTAGGGTTTAGGGATCTGTGGAAAAAAATAGGGTTTCTTTCGGATGGTAACTTAACCTAACTCCCCTGACGATAGATCCTTCTTCTGGTAGCTTAAACTAAATCCTTTAAGAAGAACCCAGAAGACGTCTCCAACCTGGCGCCCTCATCCCTCAACCCGAATCCCTGACTCTGCACCCGGCGGCCCTCAAGAAAGCCGCAATCGAATGCCCGGCACCTTAAAGTTCTAAATTTCAGGGGTTTATGGTTTTAGGGTTTAGGGGTTTAGGGTTTAGGGGTTTAGGGTTTGTAGGGGTTCAGGGTTCAGGGTTTCGGGTCTAGCGTTCAAACTGGAACCCTCGACCCTCAAAGCCCCCGAACCTACAGCCCGAAAGCCATGAACTCCAAACTGTTGTGAACGCCTGAACTACCTAAACACCGTCTAGCCCTCACGGTTTAGGGTTTAGGGTCTGAGCCCTAATATTGAGCCAGCTTCCCTGCAAACGCCGAGTGCGACACTCACAGGCACTCAGATCAGAGGACTGCAACGCCTCGCAGTTCACCAGCAGTTTGTGGATTCCTTTCTTCAGGGTTTAGGGCTTTGGGAATAAAATCCCTAAACCCAAAACCCGTAAACCCTAAAGTAGGGTTCTGTTCGTGGGTTTACTGGGTACTTGTTAAGGGATTGAGTTTAAGTTGCCATAATAAAGACACCATACTATTTACTATAGATCGCTATGATGGTAGCTCAAACTAAATCCCTTAACAAGGACCCAGTAAACTAGGGTTTCAGGCTTGGGGGTTTCAAGGCTCTCAGGCTCTAAGGTTTACTAGGGATTCTAGGGGCTTTAGGGATTGAAGGGTGAGGCTTGGTGTGAAGACTGCAGGTTTCCAAAAAAGGGGGGGTCGGGCTTCAGGGTATCGAATTGCGCCGAAGGAAAACAACTCTTCAGGGCTAAGTTTTGGCATTTGGTGGTGAGATAGGTTTGAGACTCCTGAGACTCGCTAACTCATACAGTAAGCCTATGGGTTACTCAACAGCGTGTAGTCAAGGTCTTGAAGCACAAGCCCAAACGTAACTCCCTGAATCATGAAAACATGCCTTTCCGCCAAGGCCCGATGTAAAGCAGAGATTGCTGCAGCCTTTCAGTGGGACCCTCCAAAGATGCTAGACGTCAAGGACATGCAAGATGATAGCACCGACCCTGGCACAACTCGGCTCGCAAGCAGACAGCCTAAGGTGAAAAGCCGAATCTCTCACGGAACGAGGCCGCAAAAGGCTTGCCATAGATAACCTGCCACACCCGATGGAACAGAGGACGTTCCACGGAGCGCGTGCTTTCCAAGAACCTTCAAAGTTCCACCCCTTGCCTCGCTGAAACTCCAAATCCAGTCTAGTGACGCTTGCTGAGGCCTCCAGTTCTGTGGTGTAAACCTGGGTTCTTGTTAAGGGACTTAACTTAACTTACCATAATAATTACGGAAACTAAACCCCTAAACAAGAACCCAGAAGCCCGAAGCCCAAAGAGTCTGACCATCATGGAAATCCTTTCCGAAGGCGTGACAAGATGCTACGTGTTTCAACCTGTTTGTCTACTCAGGCTCCGACATGCCGAAAAATCATCCCGTGCCCTGCTTACGAACATCTCAGATTCACTTACTACTTACTCCAGCACCGAACCATTGGGCACTTGGACCCTCTGGGCAAAAGGATAGCAACCCAAAGACGTAAGTCCCAAGACGGAGCCTGAACCCAAACTCGAAACTTGAGCTGCGTAGCCCGGAAACCCTAAACTCGAAACTCTACCCCTAAGGCTCTAAGGACTCACATTTTAACGCTTTTGGGCCCAAAGACCATGCTATATAAGGCTTTTGGGCTATTTTGAGCCTTAGGGTACAGCCAACCCTATCCCATCCTAAACCCCATAGACCCTAGCCCTACTGCTGATGATCGAAGTCCTGCATGATGCAGGGTTTATACCATGAACCGTAGGCCCTATCAAGCCCAACAGCCCTACTGTTCATGATATACATCCTGCATTACCTCAAGGACCCTAAACTATGGGAATTATGGTATGTTCCTTATTATGGGCAGTGCAGGATTTATATCAACAGCCCTATGTGCCTCCAAGGCCACCGGGCGTACCGTGGCCTGTGAAGTCTTCAGCTCGGAGGGCCCGGGGGCTTGTAGGGTTTAGGGTTTCCTGGTTTATGGTTTGGGGTCGAGTTTAGGGTTTCGCGGTTTTTTTTTGAGGGTTTAGTGGGTAGGGCTTTGGGTTTTTAGGTTTCGGGTTTAGGGATTGGGGTTCAGGGTTCAAGTTCGGGGCGTCTGTCCCTAGATCCCCGATGATCACGATGGGTGTAGGGGTCCTGGATTTAGGGTTCAGGGGCCATACGATTCGAGGTGTAACAGGGGCCTAAATGATTAGAATAAGGTTTTTGTGGCCCATTATACTATAATGAGGAACCCCCCCAAATCGTATTGGTAATGCTTTAGGCCCCTACAGTATGTATTGAAGGCTGGCTTGCATGCTTAGGAGTTAAAGCTGTCATGGCTTATGGAGCCGTCTGAACACGCCCATCGCTCGTGGTGCGACAGACGACCGCCCGGACCGACCATCTGACACCTGGAGCGAAGGAGTCTGCGGTGATGCAGGTTTTGCACACAGCCCACCTGCACCGGAAGATGCCGAGCTTCCGGTCCCACAGGACATCGCCCATGGGTTCGGCACAAGTGGCCACGTGGCAGAACTGCGCAAGGCCCGCCGGAGGCCGAATTCCAGGAGGAGTCTCCGCGCACAGTTTCGGAGCCATGGTTCCACGAGTGGTTCACCGTGCGCTGCCTTTGAGTATGGTACTACCATCGAATGGAGATTTCGTGCTGCAACGCCAGTCTGAAGGCCCTTAAAAGCGATTTCACGCGATCTCCCTTTTTCTCTAAGCCGATGTCCTGCGGAAGCGAACGGCGACTCTCTTGAAATGGAAAATGACTCGATATCCCAGGAAAGCCCTGAAATTTCAAGCCCAACCCCCACCCCCCAGGTTTTAACCCCCACCTCGACCAAAGCTGCCCTCAAATATTTCAGAGCCTCACCCCCCCCATTTCAAGCCACAAGGGGGTGGTGATAAACCCTAAGGGTCCATGTGCCCAAACAGTACATACTTTGGCCCCAAAGTGCCTGTATAGGGACTACTTTGAGGCCAAAGCATATACTATTCGGGTACATGGACCCTTACTAGGGAAACTAAACCTTCCTCTTCAAAAGCGTTGATGACACACACACACATATATATATACATTTACAGAACCATATGGATCAATCGGCAAAGAACCCTAGCCTAAACCTTAAACCCACTAAATCCTGACAGACTCCCTAAACCCTACACTCCTACATCCTTAAAGACTCCCTAAACCCTAAACCCCAAAATCCCTAAAGACACCCTAAACCCTAAACCCCTAAATCCTTAAAGACTCCCTACACCCGAAACCCCAAAATCCCTAAAGACTCCCTAAACCCTAAACCCCTAAGTCCTTGAAGATTCCAAACTCTCAGCGCTCCTTCTCTGTCTCGCTGAGATCCAGCTCGATGAGCCCCTTCCGAGCGAGTTCGGGCAGGATGCTCAGAGTACTCCAAAACATGGTTCAGGGTTTAAGGCTCTACTTGGAGGGTCGAGGGACTTAGTAGGTAGCTGAGCTATTCTATAGACTTATACCCCAATCAGGATCCTTTTAGGAAACGTAAACCTCTACTTACTACTTACGTACGAAGTCCCGACCCTGCAAGTCGAGTTTAGGCTTTAGGGCTTTGCTCGGGTTTGGCTGGGTGTAGGATGAACCGGACAAGCCCTTCACGAAGAAACATGCCTTGAGTTGCAATACAGAGTAATCGCACCCCGGCTCCCTTTAGCTCAGTTGTTGCAATGGGTCCAACACGCTGGTTCAACCTCGGAACATACCTTCAACTAGGTCTTAGCTGCAGGGATTCTTGACCCCCAAACGCTACCTGGGACATAAATACATACATACATACAT
>CAJNJA010006041.1:0-17212 GCA_905231915.1 Symbiodinium necroappetens
GGGTGGTGGGGGCGGTGGGGGTGGTGTGGGCGGTGAGGGCGCGGGGGGTGCGGGCCCGCATTGGCGGCCTTTTAATGCTCTCTAAACACCGGCAGAATGCTGGGAGCGGTGTGCGTGCTGGGGACGGTGGGGGTGGTGTGGGCGGTGAGGGCGCGGGGGGGTCCGGGCACGCATTGGCAGCCTTTAAATACTCTCTAAACACCTAAGAAAAGGTCTCGGAATGCTGGGAGCGGTGTGGGTGGTGGAGGCGGTGGGGGTGGTGCGGGCGGTGAGGGCGCGGCGGGTCCTGGCACGCATTGGCAGCGTTTCTCTCTAAACACCTACAAAGGGGTGTAGGAGCGGTGTGGGTGGTGGAGGTGGTGGGCAGCCTTGAAACTTACAAAAGAATTTAGGAATGCTGGAAGCGGTGTGGGTGGTGGGGGCGGTGGGGGTGATGTGGGCGGTGAGGGCGCGGGGCGGGTCCGGGCACGCATGGGCAGCCTTTAAATACTCTCTAAACACACCTACAAAAGGGTCCAAGAATGCTCATGTGAACGAGGACATGAGCTGACTTTGGCACACTGTTCATCGCTGACTTCTCCTGTGTCGTGCGGAGCACATCTCCTGGAGACATGTAAAGTCTGCCTGCCATCGTGTGTGAAGTTCTCGTGGATAGTTAGTTCCTCTTTTTTGGAGTGTTTTGTTTTTGAATATTTTTCTAGACAAGCGTTGTTCAGGACATGGCTGGAGGGGACCTGGATGGCGACGACGTGTTTTTCAGTTTCTGGCTGAAGCTCATCCAGTTGCTCAGGGCTACGAAGGAGCATAGACTCAGACCTTCAGCACCCGGCTGTTCATTTCAGGGCTGCTGGAGCAGTCGACAGAGCACAGGACGTGGCGGCCGCAGTCCCCGTCCAGGAGCTGGAGAAAGAGGTCTTGGGTGGCCTTGAGCAGCCCAAAACGCCCTTCCGAGCGGATGACAGCGCTGCGCGAAGCAGCGGAGCTGAGTTCGAGTGTGTGTTCAAGGAATGCATGCATGAAATTTGTGTGGTGAGTGCTTTGGGCATCAGAGGCGTCGAATTGATGGACTACACATGTTGCTTGTCCACCATGCCTATTCGGGGCATCGCAGCGATTCTTTCAGAGAGGTGCGTGTCCAGGGCAGTCGGCGAAGGCGCGTGCCTGTGTTTGCTGACTAGGGCCAAGTGCAAATCGACACCTCATCGTGCGTAGGCAACAGTGTACATGTTGCATGTTTTCTAACTCAAGACAGTCTTTTGGCTTGGTGGCTGTAGCCATTGTTCGTTCGCTGTGTGGACAGGTGAACAGGAAGGATGTCTCGAGGACGCTGTTCGGGCCAACTACTTGGCGCACAACGTGCTGTGGCTGACTTGTCTTCGTCTGTAAGACGTCAGCTTCCTGCAGGTTTTCCTTCGGTTTCCCCGATACAGTTGAACCTTCCAGGACCAATTGCCTGCTACCCTGCCTGTTTTCACTTCAGTTTACTGTAACCAGTCGTTTTGCTGCTGACCATGCGCTCCAATGTTAAAGCCTCGCGAGAGATCCTGGACGGAAGCATGGCCGCACGCCACTAAGGCGATGAACGCGCCCAGGAAGTTGAGGACTCTCGATGTCCTGCGGCGATGCCGGTTGTACGCAAAGGAGAAGGGCATCACTAAGGATGTCGCCAGGCCAGGTCCGTTAGATCCGAGCAAAACCCTGCTGTGTCGAGCAAAGGCGGTGTCTTGGGCATGCTCGGCATGCTCTCTGTTTGGTATTTGGCGGCACGGAGTCGTTTGCGAGGAAGATGTATTTGCTGCAGGTCGACAAGTATAAGCTGCAGTCCGTAGAATCACAAGGCTCCAACCCCATCTAGTAATCTAATAGGCTAGGTCTTGAAACATGCGCTATCGGTCAGTGCATGTGATCCTGGCCAGACCTCCTTGTGTAGGAGACCACACTAATTTTTCTCTTACAAATGGTCAGGATTTCGCACACCATTGAGGATGAGCTTCGCTTGGAAGTGCCAGCGCTCGAGAGCTGCAGGTGGGGGTCGGCGTATCAAGAAGTAGTGGCCTGTCGGCCATCCTTGTAGGGTTCTGCTGGTTCTTTGCGTACTTCGCCTTCGTAGGAAACGATCGCGTCGCGAGCCTCGAGCAGTTGAGAGGGGCATCAAGCGTCCCAAGCATCCTAAGCTTGATCGAGACAAAGTCCTGATGCACTTCGCACCTCGGCGTTTATAAAATATCTCGAAACAGTCGTGGGTGGCCATATTTTTGCATTATATTGCGACAAAGGCAGGGATGCTGGACCAGAACACGGAGCACGTCGCCAAGGGCCAAATATGGATCCCACGTGGCCGGACTGTTCTTGGGCGTGAAGCAGGCGGACCAACATTTGTTTTTGCACGTGCCCGCGAGTTGTTGAGTCTGGTTTTGGGACAGCGTTGATCGTGATGACATACAGTTTGCAAGGAAGAGCCCTTCACGCCTTGCTGAGTCTGCCGGCGGAAACACCGTACAACAGGAGGACACCGATGTTGCGTGCATGTCGCTTCGCGCCGCACTCATATGTCTGTTTGCAGGAAAAGCCCGAGAACGCCTTTGAAGGAGATCGCGGGCTGCCTCCGGTATAAACTGCAGCGCCGCTTGAAGAAGAAGAAGCCGGTGCACTGGTCGCAGGTTGGGCCAAAAAGTCCAGCTAAGAGGTCCTTGCACAAGTATGTTGCAGCCAGGTCGCTCGCCGTGCCTTCGAGTCGGCGGTGAACAAGCGCAGCACTGGCAAGGGCATGTCCTGGCCGAGCTTGCTCCGAAGCTATAGCTTAGCGTGAGTGTGTACAGTACTAGTTGAAGTTCCCGGACCACGGCCAACACATAATCCCAAACTTGAAATGCAAGTTCCCTTCAAGCAAAGGCTCCAACTCAACATGCAAATGCCCTTCAAGCAAAGACCCCAAACGTTACATGCCAAACCCTTTCTTCCATGTGATGCCGAGAATGAAGAAGGAGAGCGACGAGAAAAAAGCACGTACCCCGTTTGGGTTGCAACTCATATGTTTATATAGGAAGCAAGAATAAGAAATATGAAGATATAGAAAAAATAGCGTGAAGAACGCATGAGTTCGCACGCTTGTGTTCGCATTTCGCTCACACGTTATCATCTTATATTTGCGTTTTTGAGCGCTGTTAATAAGATTGCAATTATTACATTCGCTTCGCTCACTAATTTTAAGCACAATATACTATAGTTAAGAAAGAGCGAACAGGATTGATGAACGTAAACATGGGGCCGTCCCGGCTAACCAAAAGACCACACATGACATGTGAACTCAATATTCTAACTGGTGATGTTGGGGGCGGTACTATAAGCAAATGAAAAGGGTCATGAGCGGTGCTATAAGCAAATGGAAGGGGTCTTGGGCTCGCCAGTGCACTGGCGCCCTGGCCAAGTCCGCTCTGAAGCTCTTTGAAGGGACTTCCCGTTTCTATGGGGGCACCCCAAATCCGAAAGTTCCTCCTTGCCATCCATTGCCCCCCGCCCCCCCCGCCCCCCCGATAGGGTTTATAGAAATTGTTAAGGGTTTGGGTGCCAATAAGTTTTGACCGAAACGTTTTGATCGAAAGTTTTTCTTTTGGAGCCACATTTTGAATCTGGAGCTGGCCTGGGCTGGCTGCTGGGCTGGGCGAGCTGGGCTGGGCTGGGGCTGGGCTGGGGCTGGGGCTGGGGGACTGGCTGGGGCTCGGGCTGGGGCTGCTGGCGGAAATGGGGCTGCGCTGGGGCTGGGGCTGGGGCTGGTGCCTGGGCTGGGCTGGGTGGGTGGGCAACCGTGAAACGGAAATTGGTTTATTCGCAAACGAAACGGAAATTGGTTTATTCGAAAATGGACAGGTGTGTCTCCACCGAAAAAATGAGCTTCCGGATGGCCAACAGCAACAGGCAATTTCTATTTATTTCTTTCTTGAGGGTTTAGGGCTCAGGGTTTAGGGGTCAGGGATACACTGGCCCGCTGGCAAAAAAAACACAGGCTTTTTGGATTAGATACATTAGAATAGGAGCCCAGAGTATATGCTTCTCGTATAGATGTACTACAATAGGAGCCCAGATACAAGACGAGCAAAAAGAAAACATCACCCTAAACCCTAAACCTAAACCTAAACCCCAAAACCAAACATCACTAAACAAGCGAGTGACGGCGCTGCAGCAGGCAAAGCTCCTGCAAACCAAGGCTCAAAGAGCCACTGGCATAGGCTTAGGAGTTTCGGAGTTTCGGAGTTCAGGGTTTAGGGGTTCTGGGTTTAGGAGTTTAGTAGTTTAGTAGTTCAGGGGTTTAGGGTTTAGGGTTTAGGAGTTTAGGAGTTTAGGAGTTTAGCAGTTCAGGGGTTTAGGGCTTAGGGTTTAGAGTTGAGGAGTTTAGGAGTTTAGTGTTCACAAGGGCTCTAAGTCCTTGATCAACTCGTCCTTCAGATGATTTTTTTGCTTACGCCAGCCATGCATCACCCGATATGACATAGGGTGCAGGGGAAACATTCGCTAGGAGGGTGCGGGCTATAGGTTGCTAGTACTATCAACGCTCCAAGTGTTGACATTTTCGGGGCTTCAACGTTTCACGATCTTTGGCTGTAGGAGCTTAAAGCTGAGGTAGTGCGGAACCTCCCTCACGCCCTACAAAATAAGAGGACCTGGACTGCCAATGCCAGCCCTTGCAGAATCCTCTTATACACTTGCACCATCTGATACCCCCTTCCCCAAAGAAGAATCTCAAAACATCTCGAACCCTTCTAGAGGCGTCATCCAACCCTACCAGGGACATCTTAATCACGTCTGAAACCCACAACCCTAAACCCTAAACCCCTAAACCCTAAACCCCTAAACCCTAAACAGCCTAAGCCTTGTAGCAAACCCTTCTGGTTTCCCTTAGATTATGGAACCCTTTGAAGGAACCCTTGTGGTAACCCGGATAGAAACCGAAACTCTACACACCAACCCATAGACCCTATTGAACCACAGACCGGCCTCTCGGAAGGAAGGACGAAGATCACCTGAACTTCGAAGTAACCAGGGAGACAAAGTCCACTAAACCCTAAACCCCTAAACCCTAACCCCTAAACTCTAAACCCTAAAGCCCGAAAAGCCCTAAAAACTCTAAAAGCCCTAAAAGCACCAAAAAGCCCTAAAACGGTATGGTACTGGTACTCCAGAGCCCAGTCGCATGCAAGGCCCTGAGAAGGCCCAAGGACCGAGGCCAGTGGCCCTGCCTTGGGTTTAGGTTTTTTTAGGGTTTTAGGGTTCATGGGGGTTTAAGGTTCCTTTAAAGGGATCTATAAAGGTTCCTTTAAGGGATGTAGAGGGTAGGGTTTAGGGTTTAGGGTTTAGGGTTTAGGGTTTATAGGGTTTATAGGGTTTAGGGTTTTAGGGTTTAGTGTTTAGGGTTTATAGGGGTTATAGGGTTTTAGGGGTTATAGGGTTTATAGGGCGTGCTACATTGGGGATCCCAAGAAAGAGGCCCCTAATTTAGAGAACTACCCCTATGGGAACCTCTCATGAGCCCGAAGCAGCAGGATCCTCATCGAAGAATGGAAGCAGAAACCTTTTAGGATTTAGGGGTGTTTGGGTTTAGGGTTTTAAAAGTTTAAGGGTTTAAGGGTTTATAGGGTTTAGGGTTTACAGGGTTTAGGGTTTATAGGGTTTATAGGGTTTAGGGTTTAGGGTTTAGTGTTTAAGGTTTAGGGTTTAGGAGGAAACCTTGGCCTCCAAGTTACTGGGAGAAGGCGGTGATGGCAGCAGAGCCACTGAACTCGTCCCTGACTCGCGGAAGGCTTTTCGCTTGAGGCCCTGGGCTTCGGGTTTAGGGTTTCGGGTTTGGGGGTTTAGGGTGTAGGGGTTAGGGTCTGATCGGTTTAGGGTTTAAGGTTTTAGGATATTGACTCAAGGGTTTAGGGGCTGCGGGTTACCAAAAGAAACAACCCAGAGGCTCCAAAACCCCTTAAATTAAGGAATACATACCTTAGACCTTATTCGGGTTCCTATTATAGTTTAAGGTATATTCCTTAATTAAGGGGTTTTGGAGCCTCTGGGAAGTGAGGGCTGTCATCAGACCCACTGTCTGAAAGAGCGGGGCACTGAAAGAAAAATAGATATAGGACTACGTGATTTTGGGGTCCTTATAATAAGGATCCTACTATTTAAGGTACTATATGAGGGTCCCCTATTTTCAGAAACCCCCATATACTACCCTAACCCCCCCAAGGTACCTACTACCAAAGGGCACTAGAGCCCTATATAGGGCCTATATATAGTAGTTACCTGCAGGGTTCGGGCTAGCTGCAGCACCTAAACACCAAAACGAAACCTAATGGCGGTTAGTCCTTAGGAACCTTAAACCATAAATACCCGGCCCTAGCAGCCCCAAACTCCTAGCCGGGATGTAGTATACAGACTCGTTACTCTCATTGGGTGTTAGGGCTTGAAGTTTAATTTGTGGGGGTTTCGGAGTTCACTCTTAGAGCTTCTGCAATCAAATCCCTAAACCCTAAACCCTTGAACCCCGTTCTATGGAGAGCAGAAGCCTCCGAATGTGCTGTCGGTGCATCTCTTTGAGCAGATGAAGAGCCTTGGTCAGAAGATGAGGGTGTTTCATAAGGGATATCGGGACTAGGGACCTTCCACAATCACTGAAAACAGCGATCTACCTTCAATCATGCTAGTTTCGGGCCGGATAGGGTTCAGGGATGAGGGTTTAGGGTTCAGGATCAAGATTTGGGCTAGGACTCCGCTTTCTGATTCTTTACACGGGGTCCGGGGTCTATAGCGCATCTATATTGCGCGGTGTAGAGCTTAATGTAAGGGCTTGAATCATTGGAATGGGTTTTTGGGCATACTATTACTATTTAGGGCTTTCTGCGTTCTCTGGGGATACTGTTTAAGGATTTCAGACTGGCTTGCTTCAAGGGTGCAGCGGTTTCAGGGCAGTGGTTCTAGGATGTGGGGCCTAGGGCTTGGGGTTTAGGGGGTTTAGGGTTTGGTTTAGGATTTAGGGCTAAGAGGGTTTAGGGTTAGGGTTAACGGGGTTTAGGGTTTAGGTTCTCATGCAATATAGCAGCAAAAGTAGTACTCACGGACCACATGCAAACCATACGGATACCCTAGAGCCCAAAACCCTCAACCCGAAACCCAGAACTCTGCAAACACCACATCTCCCGGCTTGATCTCCACCAAACAATAGAACCCCTTAACTAACCCCATGAACCCCTTAAAATGCCATAAACCCGTAAAAATCCTAAACCCCAAACCCCTAAACCCTTAAACCCTAAAACCCTAACCCCCAAAACCCTCCCTGGTTCTTAGTAGGAATGGGGGAACGGATCCCTACGATAGCCCCTTAAGGTCCCCTATAGCAGTCCCCAAAAACCCTTACGCCCATTCCCTACTAAGAACCAGTCAGAACCCCCGAAACCCCTGAAAGAGCCAAACTCCAACACGTCCAGGCTCTGACTCCCAGCGGCCTTTCCCGGCACAGGCGCTGATGCCTGGATTTAGGGTTTAGGGGGTTAGGGGTTTAGGGGTTTAGGGTTTATTATAGGGGTTTAGGGGTTGGGGGTTTAGGGGTTATTGTAGGGGCTTAGGGCTTACTATAGGGGTTTAGAGTTTAGGGGTTTAGGATAGCTGTTAGCGGCCTCGATTTTATGAAGGGGCCGTCTACTCAGTTTATCTATGGTAAGTACCATGCGTAGCTTAAATTAAAGTCTGAACAAGAGCCCAAACACACTCGAAGGATTTACGGCCTGGTGATCTAAGAATCGCGAATTGAGTATACAGCTTCACGGCTTAAGGGATTGCGAAAGTTCAGCGGTGCAGGGCCCAAGCTAATGATTCAGGAACTCGCGTTTCGGGTCCAGAGTTTAGCCTCTGTGACGCTGCTCTTGAGAGGTCGGTTGCTTCGGGCATTACCCTGGGGCTCCAAACAGCCCAAAGCAGGTACTATTTACAGACTTTAGACCCCAACGCAGGTACTATTTGTATACATGGAGCCCTAGGCCCAGAGACTCCAAAACCCCTTAATCAAGGAATAGACCTTAAGCTATAGTAGGAACCCTAATATGATTTAAGGTTTTTTTTCCTTAATTAAGGGGTTTGGAGCCTCCAAGTAGGGTCAGGGTGTACGCATAAGGCTAGAGCTCCAGCCTTCCGGGTTGAAGGGTTGGTTGCAAAGCGGCGTGGCAAGCTTGACCCTAGGGGTCTTGGATACCCTTAGACTCCAAGTAGCCCAAAGTCGGTACCATTTATAGACTCTAGACCCCAAAGTAGGTACTATTTGTACACTTGGAGTCTCAGGGATACCTTGCACACTATGACATCCTTGCAAGAGTCCTGTTAAAGACAAGCTTAGAGGCTTCAGGATGTCGAGGGGTGCTTCGTACGGCTTTGGGTTCAGGGTTTGGGGTTTAGGGTTTGGGGTTTAGGGTTTAGGGTCTAGGGTCTAGGGATCTTGGCAGGTAGTTCTACGACTTCGGGAGAGGGATCGGCGCGCTTTCGGTTCACGAGGCTCAAGCACAACAAGCTCTGTGATCAGATGGAACCAACTGAAAGGCTCGTGGGACTTCGGTAAGTATAGGGCCATCAGTAGGGTTACAAGTAGGATAACCATACTACTTCGGGAACTTCTAACCCCATTTCTTGCCTTGCTTGCTAAGTCCCGTGAGCCTTTAACAAAGGTCCCGGTCCTGGGATTGTTAGTGCTGTTATTTCATAATTATGGTTAACTATTAAAACCATGCTATTATAACTAGTATCATTAATTATTGGCTTCCACATTATTCAGATCCACAAGGCATCGGCTGGCTTTCGGTGTTGTCGCTTGTTGCTCTAAGCAGGACGGGACGCTGGAGCTGAGCGTGACCTCGTTCGGGAGTACCTGCCAGCGTCCGCAGGTTCTCGAAGACAGGATTCGAAAGGCCGAGACACCCGTCTGGGCTCTTGTTAAGGGGTTTTTATTAATTTAAGTCACCATTATCGGGATCTATAGTAAATAACATGGCTTCCTTATTATGGTAACTTAAAAAATACAGCCATTAACAAGAACCCAGCAGCTGGCGCTGGTGGTGCAGGGTTTTTAGGGTTCACGGGTATTATAGGCATAGTAACTTACGGGATGCTGCTAAGCTTGAATGGTACCGGGGCAGAGGAACTCTCGCAGCTTCTCACTACAACAACCCCTGAACTGGTTCCCTGTTGGGGCCATATTAAACATGATCATTTTTCATCCTTGTTACGGTTTTTGTTCTAACAAAAATGTAATTAGGATTGTATCCAACAAGGACCTAGTGAAGTCCTAAACGCCTCTAAACCCCAAACTCTAAAGCCCTAAACACCTACAATCCCTAACCCTAAAGCCCAAAAAGCCCGAAACACCTCCAAACCCCAAACAAACTCTAAAGCCCTAACCCCTCAGCCCCTAAACCCTAAACCCCTAAACCCGAAACCCTAAGCCCCAAACTCTAAAGCCCCAAAACACCTACAAAACCCTAACCCCTCCACAGCGAGCCTCCCAGGTGGCCAGGGAGACAATCAAGCCCAAGGCCATACCTGGGGCTCCCAAGGACTGGTTTTTGGTTTAGGATGAAGGGTTTAGGGGTTTTAGGGGTTAAGGGTTTAGGGTTTAGGGGTTAAGGGTTTGGGCTTTCGCCGGTCTCCAGCTGTTTATTCCTTTTCCTAAATGGGGGTTGCCGAAAATAGGGAACCCTAATTATAGTACCCTAAATTCTAGGATCCTTATTATAAGGACTCCAAAATACGGTACCCCAATTTTCGGAAAGTCTCACCTGGGGCTCCAAGGGCTGTTTCTTGAAGGATTTGGGCTTCGGGTTTACGGGTTTAGGGCTTAGGGGTTCAGGGGTTCAGGGTTCAGGGGCTTGGGGTTTAGGGGTTCAGGGTGCATGCAAGCAGTCAGCAGACAATCCGAGCGAGAGAGACGCCTGGATCCTTATGTACAAATTACGAAGTAGCCTGCATTAGCGCGCCGACGAGAGGGCTTGGGATTTAGGGTGTAGGGCTTTGGGTTTAGGTTTGAGGGGTTTAGGGGTAAGGGGTTTTAGGGTTTAGGGTTGAGGGTTTAAGGCTTTAGGGGCTTCGGGGCTTGAAAATGCGCGAAAGCAATCCTGCAAAGAGACTTGGCTGGATCGTTAGCCCCCACCCGATGAGCTTGTCGATGCTGTGCGAGTAGGACCCTGACACAATCCAAAACTCCAAGGCCCATGAGAACTGAACCCGCAGCCCTTAGGCCTAAAAGCCTTTGAAATGTGAATCCCAAAGCCCTAACCCATAGACACCTAAACACTAAACCCTAAACACTAACCCCTAAACCCTAAAACCCCTAACCCCTAAACCCCTAAACCCCTAAGCCCCTACGCCCTACACCGTAGCCTACACCCTAAACCCTAAACCCTAGAGTCCTATAAAATGTGAAACCGTGCTGCTCCATCTCGAGGACTTCTCGCAGGCCGAGACAGCAGCCGTCAAGTGAAAGACATTGGGCTCCTTGGCTTGCAACTGTTGTAACATTAAAGGGGTTTAGGGTTGAGGGTTTAGGGTTTGCACCGTTAAAGGAAACTACAGGTGGGGAGTTTAGGGCATAAAGGGCTTCTATAAGGCTTCTATAAGGTGTCCTAGATAACAGCAACTGTTGTAACAATAACCCTAAGACTCCAAGTGTACAAATAGTACCTACTCTGGGGTCTAAAGTCTATAAATGGTACCTACTTTGGGCTACGTGGAGTCTTATGGCAATCATGCATAAACGATACCCTAAACCCTAAACCCTAAACTAATCACAATAACACCAAAAAACAGGTCATCGTAACAGAAGTAAGGATAGGAATAAGAATAGTCAGGCTTCGGGCTGATTCCTGAGGCCTTGACTTTTCGTGGTCGGTTAATTTTTTGGAAACTATATGTGGGGAGTTTAGGATGGGCTTCTATAAGGCTTCTATAAGGTATATAGACCTTCTATACGGCTCCTTTCACGGTAACCACCCACCTGACAATGTCCTAGACTACTGGCTTCGAGATCAGGTCTCAGAGGGACTGACAGGTGTTGGCGGCTTCAGGCGATGAGCGAGGGTTTGTCCCTACAGTACGCCTCACTGGGACCCCGGACCGTTCCAAGGCCCAAACCCTTAAAGGAACCCTTTAAAGGAATCCCTAAATTTTTGAAGGAGCCCAAAGCCCCAAACCCAAAAAAGGGAGCCCTTAAAGCATCCCAAACCCGTCCCTTAGGGTCCCCTTATAGTAGTCCCAAAAACCCATTCCTCCATTCCCTACTAAGAACCCATCATTTGAGCAAGCCACCAGCTGCAAGGAGCGGGAGCTTTTGAGCAAGTCGAGGGCACCTTTCACCTGCTGTCAGCGAGGTTTTACAGGTTAGGGGTTAGGAGTCAAGGGGCTTCGGGGTTTAGGGCTTAAGGGGTTGCAGGGTTGATAGGGGTTTCAGATGGGTTTGGGGGTGTTAAGGGGTTTTAGGGTTCAGGGTTTTAAGGGCTTCGGGCTCGAGGTTCCGGGTTGAGGGGCGGGTGCCTAGCTAGGGCTTAGGGTCTCGAACCAAACCGGGCCCCCTCACCCCTTCTTGTAGAACCCCCTGTAATACTGATTACACCTTAAGAGCCCTGAAGCAATGAAGAGTTCCTGAAACGAGTCCGGAACCCTCACGCATTCTTCCTAGAATCGTAGAACCCTGTCATAGATCCTCTAGAACCCTATAAAACCCTTTCAGGACTCCTTAAAGGACCGTATGAATCATAGAACCCTACGGTAGTACCCTTGCAAGGACCCTATTAGAGAGCACTCCAGAACCTTATGGTAGCTCCTCTAAAGGAGCCCTTCAACGAATCCGGAGAGCCCTCAGCCTTGCAAAATCCTAAACCCTAAATCCTAAACCCTGAATCCTAAACCCTAAATTTTTAATCCGAAACCCTAAAGCCTAAATCCTAAACCGTCAACCCGAAGCCGCAGCAAAAACAAAGGCCCAGAAAGGCGGTCTGGCCTGCTTTCGGGAAAGCTTCCCGAGTCGGACGGTGAGCAGCTGCGGGTTCCTGCATTCCGCCCTCTAAACCCCTTAACCCTTAAACCACTAAACCCCTAAACCCCTAAACCCTTAAACCCCTAAACCACTACACCCTTAAACCCCTAAACCACTAAACCCTAAACCCCCAAACCACTAAACCCTAAACCCCTAAAACCTTAAACCCCTAAAACACTAAACCCTAAACCCCTAAACCCTATGGGTAGACTGTTGGGGATGTTGTGGGGTTTGGGGGTTTAGGGTCTAGTAGGATTTAAGATTCCTAGGGCTGAGCGGAATTATGGGGTAGGGTGTAGGTTTAGGGTTTCTGGGGTTTAGTGGGGCTTATGGTTTCTAGGGTTCAAGGTTTGGGTAGTATGGGGTAGGGTTTAGGGTTTAAGGTTGCCAGGGTTGAGGGGCCTTAGCGGGCCTTTATCAGCCAAAACAGTGTACTCTCACTAGCTTTCTTGGCTTGAAGGGTTTGGGGTTTAGGGGTTTAACAGTGTAGGGTTTAAGGGTCTTTCATGCGCCATAGGCTTGAAGCGTTTTAGGTATAGCTATGCTCTACCATAGCCCAGCAATCTTTTCTAATTTCTAATTGTGAAGGCTCTTTTCAGTACCTCCCCAGCACCAAGGATGCGTTGCATGCGGTTCTCTAAGGGCTTCATGAGAGTAGCTTTCTGCATCTATTCTAAGGGTTGAGGGTGTAGGGTTTAGGGTAAATTTGGGCATGTTTAAGATGCTCAACACCAAGAGCTCAGAGGGAGAAGAAACACTTGATCCAGCATGCCCAGCAAAGTTGCTGGGGTTGGGTCTTGGCGTACAGTTGGGTTTAAGGCTCGAGGTTTCAGGTTTAGGGTTTGGAATTTGGAATTCAAAGACAGTTTTGGGTTCCGGTCTTGGTCACCCAAACAATACCCTTAGCATCAAGCTAGCCCAAGAAGCCTTATATAATAGGGTCTTTGGGTCCAAAAGCCTTAAAATATGAGTCCTTCGAGGGTAAGGGACAGAACAAGCTACCCGAAAGCACGCAGTGAAACTAAAAGTCCAGGCCCCCCCGGAGGTGCACAGAAGTATATATATATATACAGTTATACTAATAATATAATATATAGTATATTATAACATAATATCATGTAGTATAACAAAATATATGACATAATATATAAAACAAAATTAAGCAGTTCAGAATGCAAGGTTGCATCAGTGACTATGCAGTTAGAGGTTCAGGGTGCAAGTCGTGCCCTAAGTAGTTCCATTTTGGGGCTTACCTTATAGGATTCTTTTTTCTCCATAAAAAAAGAATTACTTAGGGGCCTATGGGTAAACCCTAAACCCTAAACCCTACACCCAAACCCGAGGGCCCTGCAATGCAGCCATGTCCCGTCTCCAAGCCCCGTGCAAGAGGCCGCCACAGTTGACTGCGGGAGAATATGGAGTGAAGATGAGAGACCTGGTCCGCGAAGACGTCAGCGGTGTGAATGTCCCTGGCCTCTTTCGCGAACAAGGGCGGGAACTGCATGATCCAGTTTACACCAGAGCGGGCGCCAGGCCCCAAAAGGGCGAATTGACCGTCCTCCGACGACGGGTACGTAGGGAAACGGAGGCGAAATAACTGCCAATAGGCGGACGCCAGAAACGGACCAAAGCCTGGAAAGGCAAGGATATGTTTCATGACGTCTCGCTTGGTAGTCCACTGACGGTTGGATTTCATAACCGGTCGGCGTAATGATTCCGGTAGCCGGCGCAAAAGGAAGGGTCTTTTTTAAGGCTCCTGAAAGGGATCAAAAAAGGGTTTCTGTAGGGTTTCCAAAAGGGTGCCAAAAGGGCAGGTCTCTAAATTAGGGTCCCTTTTGGTGTCCTTCTTATAAGGGTGCCGTACTATACTGGGGATCCCAAAAGGGACCCTAATTGAGAGAACTACCCATATATGTAGGCCCTGAACTACCTATGCAGGACCCCCTTCTTAAGGCCAAAGTAGGCTATCTCATATTATAGGGTTCCGTGACAATGGTTGTTTTAAGACCTGTTAGAGCTTTCTACGAACCTCTCTGAAGCCACATCAGGATGGAACATATTCGACCTGCGACTTCCGAAGTGTCCCCGCCTTTTCCAACGCAAAACCAGGTCGGCACATGGCTGCATTCCAGGGGGAGTGCAGGCAAACCCCTCAACCCGAAACCTTATAAACCCTAAACCCCTAAACCCTATACCCCTAAACCCTAAACCCGTAAACCCCTCAACCCGAAACCCCTAAACCCCTAAACCCCTACAACCCGAAACCCCTAAACCCCTAAACCCCTACACCCCAAAACCCCAAAACCCTAAACCCTAAACCCTAAACCCCTAAACCCTTTAGGTTCAATGCTTGGGGCTGACGGCCGCGGGCTTCTGGGTAAAGAGGTTCGAACATTTAAGTGCTTTGGGGCGTACGGCTTCATCGTTAGAGTCGTAAGGCTTAGGGTTTGGGGGTTTAGGGTTTAAGGTTAGGGGTTTAGGGGTCTAGGGTTTAAGGTTAGGGGTTTAGGGGTTTAGGGGTTAAGGTTAGGGGGTTTAGGGTTTAAGGTTAGGGGTTTAGGGGTTTAGGGTTTAAGGCTTCGAGGTTTAGGGGTTTAAGGTTAAGGGTTTAGGGGTTAGGGTTTCAGGTTTAGGGTTTAGGGTTAATGGAGTCTTCAGCCTGCAAAAGACTTATTCTGAAGGCTGGTGGCTGCGATCATTGCTGCGTGAAAGACGCACGCTCGAAAACGAAACCCGGACAGGCGCACGGTGGGGCCTGAAGAACAGGGTTTTCCAGTACAGAGCACTACCCATAGGCCGCAAAGTAGCTCCTTTTTGGGGCTACCTTGTAGGATCCCTAAACATAAACCACACAAAGAAACTACTTTGGAGCCTATGGGTAAAGCTGTAGATGGACTACAGCGGAAGACTCTCAGAACCCCTATGTTAAAGCCATATACAGATTACCATGGGTCACGAATAGTTGCAATGCTGTAAAAAGTGGCCATCATAGCTAGCACTGAGGGCTTTAGGGCACATCATAGCCCAAGTATACAGGAACTGTAAAGGCATTGCGTGACTCGTTTGTGGACGCCTGGAGTAGCCGTGCTTCAAGCTCTCAAGGAGCCTAGCACGAGCCAGCCCCGCTAGAGACCGAGCTCCTTCAAACACTTTGCCCCAGAATCCCCCAGCCCGTTTAGGGTTCAGGGTTTAAGGTTTAGGGCCCAATATGTAGGATTTGGGTTTAAGGGGTTGGGGCGTAGAGTAAATCATTGTCAGTTGCACGGTTACAGGTGTATTCCCCAGTTGGAGGGTCTTGGGCGGTGCAACATCAGGAAGGGATTGAGACTGAGAGTTTAGGCTTTCCCTAAGGGTCCATGTACTCATATTAGGGTTTAGGGTTTAGGGTTTAGGGTTTAGATGTAGTTCCTATTTAGGTACTTCAGGGTCTAAGTATATACTATATGGGTACATGGACCCTTAGGGCTTTTATGCAACTACAGTCTGGGCCCGTTTGCACCCTCAAGCAGTTTCGGATGCTTCGCAGCCATCTAGAACTACAGTGGTTTCTCTGATAAGCGCCCCAAGCCCTAAACCCTAACCCTAAACCCTAAACCCCTAAACCCCTAACCCCTAAACTTCCCTAAACCCCAAAACCTAAAACCTTACCCCTAAAACCCAAAAAAACTCCAAGCCGGAAGGCTTGCTTAAGCGTCCCCAAAGGCTCCATGTACCCATATAGTATATATTTAGGCCTTCAAGGGGTTCCTATATGGGTACATTAGGGTCTAAGTATATACTATATGGGTACATGGAGCCCTAGGGAGCTAAAACCCTAAGCCCTAAACCCCTACACCTTAAAATCCTAAACTCTAAACCCTAAACCAAACCCTAAACCCCTACACCTAAAACCCTTGAAGAGCGACCCAGGTACATGGAGCCTTTGGGCTAAGCCCCCGGCAGTCTTGCTGCACGCCTTCCAGCTCGGCCCGGCGACGGACGGCTTCCTGGCGGTCCTCTTTTTTTAGGGCACCCTAAACCCTAAACCCTAAACCCCAAACCCCCAAACCCCGAAACCCTAAACCCCGAAACCCCAAACCCTCAACCCCTAACCCCTAAACACTAAACCAGCGATCCTCCTCTAGGTCTCGCTTCGCCGCAGACAGCACCGCCATCTGCGGCTGGTTCAGGGGTTTAGGGTTTAGGGGTCTTTTGGGGGGTTTAGGGTTTTTGGGGCATTTTTGGGTCTAGGGTTCTTTTGGGTTTACTAAGAATGGGGAAGGTAGCCCTAGACTTAGTGGTGGGCATTTTTGGGTTTAGGGGTTTAGGGTGTGGGGCCGTTGGGTGGTATCGACAGACGGGAGGTGTTTTTTTGTGATTTATGGAGGTTTCGGGCCTGGGGAGTTGAGGTGCTTCGGGGGCTTTGGGGACCGAGGGCTTTGAATTTTTGAGTTGGGGGTTTGCGTGTTCGGGGCTTTGCGGTAACAGGGGGGGCCTGAAACTATTTGCACTGGGTGTTGCGGTATGCTGTGCCATGAGGATGTCAACGGGTTCTCGAGGCGGATTGCTAGTCGTTATAACGGGAAGTCTTCGAAAAACCAGCAATGATCGATTTAGGGCTTAGTTAGGTTTATGGGCGTTAAGTCACGTCTACCTGGCCCAAAAACAGGGACAACGGGAAAGCATGTTGGGCCTGCTCCCTTCTGTATTCACATCGAATGATAATGCAGAAACCTACATCACTACGAATGGTACAAGATACACCAGAAATCTATTCTAATTATGTAGGCCCTTGTCCTACTATAGAGCCCTAGTTGCACCCTTTAAAGTACCCTTACCCAAAGGCTCCATGTACCCATATAGTATATACTTAGACCCTAAAGTACCTATATAGGAACCCCTTTAAGGCCTAAATATATACTATATGGGTACATGGAGCCTTTGGGTTAGGCATACTGGGCCTCTATGCGCTGTGGTTTACCCCCCACTCTTCCCGCGCACCTCTTGCTCGCGGATCTCGAGTCTTTGCTTGAGATCCTTTGGCCAACTTTAGGGTTTTAGGGCTTAGGGCTTTAGGGTTTAGGGTTGGAGACATGCCTTCGAGTATCACCTGAACATAGATAGCCAGGACTGAGCCTGAAGCCCCGAAAACCCCTAAGCCCTGAACCCCTAAATCCTAAACCC
>CAJNJA010006042.1:0-17212 GCA_905231915.1 Symbiodinium necroappetens
TAGGGATGTAGCGTGCTCAGACATCAAGTTCTCGGTTGACGGTTCAGGGTTTAGGGTTTTAGGGTTTGGGGTTTTAGGGTTTAGGGTTTTAGGGTTTAGGGTTTTAGGGTTTAGGGTTGTTTAGGGTTCAAGAGGAGTTGGATCGTTGGGTCTCGGGGTCTCGGGTTCTGTAAGGGGATTGAGTAATATGGGTGCCCGAATGAAAGATGTAAGCCCTTCGGGTTCCCTCGTAGAGGTGTAGTGGAGATACAGCATGGCATACAAAAAAACCCAGGCTTCTCTGAAAGGGTCTTCTATGGCTGCATGGCGCTTGGTGAAGCCTTACCGAGTTCCAGACCGTTTCGGGTTTTCGTGGGTTTTGTTTTATACTCCTTGTATTGAAAGGGCTTTCTGTTTGAAAGGGTTTAGGTCGGGTCAAGTTGTAAGCACCTTTTCTAAGTAGGGGGTCGTCGAAGCTGCCTTCACGGAAACCGGGCTTGCTACACTTCATTCCCTACTACGTCAAACCAGGAAACTTTGCAAGTGGAATCAGAAGTAAGTACGGCAACTGTTGTTGTAAAGAAATTACAACTTGCGTATGACATTGCTCATTGAATCCTGTGTCCCTCGAAGTTTATGTGACCCAAGTTAACAAGCTTCAGGCCAAAGGCCTGGGCGTTGAGCCCAAATTGATTGGGCCAAGGGTCCCGTTGAAACCGCGAAGATTGGGATTGGAATTCCCTCGTGTTTTAACAGTGGTGTGATTATGATTTACAAACGCTCCGTTCTAAGGAGGCAGGCTATTCGTCCTTTGTGTTTCGGTGCTTGCTAGATAGGTTTCAAGTAGAGTACAGTTACAAGTACGTTAAGCGCGGCTATCGTTTTTGTTTAATGTCCGTTGAAACGGTTGTCTTTCGCGGCGTTTAGTGCTTTATTGCCTTTTCAGGATTATGCAAATGTTGGGGGCTTCGGAGGTTCACGAAGCCCTGCGGGAGAGAAGATATTTCCTAGCTCCCAAGACTCGGACTCCCGAAACTCAAACCCCTGAAACCACGCTGAAACCTTAGAACCCTGAGTTTGAGCACCCGCAACTCCGCTCGAAAATGCGGCGATGGAGTCTTCTCGGAATTGCAGATGGCTCACAGGTTCAGTGCTAGATGGCTTTGGGGGTTGAGGCTCTTCGGGCATGAGGGGGTTGAGAGGTTTAGGGTTAGAACTTGAAGGGTTGCGGCGGCTGTTCCGACGGCTTGGGCCTTCGGAAGTTCAAGCCTATGATAGGGAAGCTCCCGCATCTCAGGCGCTGTTCCCTCGTGTCGTTTCTTGTGGTGGTGCTGGCGACATGGTGGCACAAATGCAACAGCCAAGCTTGGTTTACAAACTCCAGGCTCTGAGGCCTTGGAACTCTCTCTCAGCCCTTAACCCATAAACCTGAGAAGCCTGCACCGGAAGCGCCCCCAATCATCAAGCGAACACGCTTAAAGTCCAACCCAGTACTAAAATGACACCATTGTGCTTGAAGTGCAAACCGCAAAGCTCCCAATCCAGAGCCTTGATCCTCACCGGCAAAGCCTCACGAAGCCGAGTTTATAGGGTTTAACTCAGGGTTCAATATTCAGCTTTGGAAGGTTTATCGGCTTTTCTTTTTCGGTTTTGGGGTTTGCTAACTTGTTCATTGTTATTATGGTGTGCGGGTCTAGCTGGGCCTTCTTCTTCTGAGTTTGGGGATTCCGTTGAGTTGAGGGTGTGGGATGTCGGTTTAGTCAAGGTGCCACACTGGAGGTAGCGTCATACGTTTATCCTCATGACTGTGACAACAGCTCATGTGAGGCTTGATGGAGTTGGTCATGGCTCAATCTTGCGAGTGCGGATGATATGGCAACCCAAAGCCCCACAAGAAATGCCCACCGTCCATCGTACTTCAAACCCCGAGCTTAAACCCCACACCCTGCATAAAGTTCCAAGCTTCAAGTTCTTAACCTTTGAGTCCATTTCGGAGGATCGCAGGGCCTGGAAGAAAAACTAGTCATGTACTAGACGCAAGCCCCGCTTGCCTGTTCATGCCTTTGATCTCTGAGCGCATCGTAAACCCTGAACACCGAAACCCGGCATCGTGAAACCAAGCCCCAAACCCAAAACCTCACCTGACGTCCTAAACTTCGAAGAGAGCAGAGGGATGTACCTATATAGTATAAAGCCGTACAGCCCGCAGTCTAACTATGCTAAGCCCTACATCAGGGTTTCAAGGACGCCATGGAAGAGAACTTGAAGGTGTAGCCCAATCTTTGAATACACCCCAGGCAAGCAGCCCTACAAACGGCGAGACCCGAAGGCGCTGTAAGCAAAGCAGGCCTTCTGCCCGAAAGTGTAAACCCTATTAGAGCAATCAGCTGGAGATCCTGAACCTTAAGCCCTCAACCCTGAGCCCTAAAAAGGCGATCTTCGCCGCACTCGCCGGTGTCCAGACCTACATCACGTTGGAGCAGCTGCCCGGCTCTGCATTGGGGCTTTGAAGGCTGTCAAAAGAGGCTTGAAAATGAATGGCCCATCAGTCTTCAGACCTACATCACAAAGATGTAAGTACCAACAAGTCTTATCACGCCACCCACAAAGTCCGCTGAGCTTCCACTTAAATTTCCTAGTTGGAGTACGCATGCTAACAGCAGAGATGGTTTTCGCAGGGGTATTGACAGTTCGTAACAATCAAGGCATGTAGCAGCAATATTGCCAGGCCCTGTAGGAGGAGGCTGAAGCAGCAAAAAAGCCCACCTGAGTTGGGCTTGAGCGCCTGGGGGTTCACGAGGGTTTGGATCTTCGGAATTCGCTTGTTTTTGAGGTTTAGGCTTCATTGGTTTAGCGGTTGTCTAGCGAGTCTAGTGGTATTGGGATTAAAGGCTGCATTTCTATTGGCAGCGGCTTTGAATTGAGTTTGCTGCGAAACTCTAAAACGCTACACCCTAAAATCCTGACATTCTAAATTTTCAAGCCCCACACCCCAAAGCCGGACATTGCCCCAGGACGAACCGTAGGCCTTATAAACCCCAAGCCCAGGACGGAGATGCACAGTGAGCTGGCTGTGACAGTTCAGAATCACCAAGCTGCTATCGACAAGCTTGCCACCGGGACTTGAGACTGTGAGAGGTTTTCGGGGTGCCATAGAGTGTCCTGTTTTTTTTTTTTTTTGTGGTCGGGTGCAGTTGGAATCTATGGGTTGTTGTAGGGTCTTGTAGTGCCTTATGGTGTCTTGCAGCTTTGTGCGTTTTGGGTTTGACTGGGGCTTTGGGAGAGTTCAGGGTTCAGGTCGCTTAAGGCGTTTGGAGCTTACGGGGTTTGTGTGTTGGCGGATTTGGAGTTTCAGTTTAAGGTTTAGGTTCCTGAGATCATCGCATCGTAGTCACAGACAGCGATTGAGAAACAGTGGAAACTGCGGAATACTAAACATGAACACCACGGTAATTAAGTGCTTTCTTCGGCACGACAACGACACAAGTCATGGTCAGAGCCTCAGCAGCGGCAACTACGTCAACGTCAATGGCAATAACTCTCATCACAGTGATCGTTTTTTAACCGACACATATGACGTAATAGAAGCCATACCAACAAAATAGTAGCAACAGTGAGAAAGCCAGTACACAGCAACAGCAATCATCCTAACAAGGATCACAACCATAGTGAGTACGTTTTCATTTTAGACCTGTGGCCCAGCTCTTCGTCAATCTAACCTACGTGGGGCACGGCTTTATGCTCTCCCAAATTGAGTGGCTCGGCTACAATGGGGGGCGTTAATGAGGTTGTGCGGGGGGTTCCGGAGCCTCTTTGTGTTTAGGATGTGGCTTCATCGCCCGAAATTGCCTTTTTTGGGGCATTATGAGGTTTTATATCAACATGCTAACAGGTACTGCGATGTTAATCGCAAGGTCTCGTTCGTACTGGAACGATAAGGGGGTGCTTGGTGAGTAAAGATTGAGAAGGCCCTTCGCAGGTTTGGCGCCGGCAGATTTGATTGGGATTTTTTGAGGTCAGGTTGACGGGTGAGGGTCCCAGGTAGTTCGTCGACTTCTACAGCAAGTACAAGTCGCATGAGTATGGTGACGTTGGTTCTGTGTGCAACCCCTCTGAGCCCTAAACCCTAAACACCAAACCCTGATGAATAGCTATCGATGGTGAACTCTACAAGCATGCCCTAAAGTCTAAGCAACCCATCAACCCCAGACCCTTGTAAACCTTCATCCCTTAATCGCAAGCCCTCTTGAGCCGCAACCTCCTAACTATTGGAGCACTCTGCGAACGATGCAAGCAAGACTTGCTCAACGTGAGGCCCGTACCTGAGTTAGGTTTGAGGTTGCGTTCTTTGCAAACAGAATGGTCAGGGCCAGCCGGAAGACTTGAGGAAAGGCTGCACTGAAGACCTGCTGGAATCACACAGCATGCTCTTTCGCCCTTCGTCGTGGCGTTCGATGACCGGACTGAGTGCATTCGAACTGGGGCTGCCCGGAGCTGCTTTTAGCACCGTTTCATAAACTCTGAGCCTTAAAAATCCTACCCAAGACCTAATTGCTGAACCCTGCCTCTTGCTGTACCTCTTCAACCCTGAACCCTCTCCTAAACCTGTCTCCAAGCCGAAGCAGCTGTGTAAAGCAAAGCAGGCTGCTCAACCCCAAGCCCAGTGCCAGAAGTGGTTTGCTCTTTGCCTGAGAACATGCCGAGAATGAATCATGCGCCGCAGGCCTTTGTTTAGTGTATGTAGGTCTACTCTCGGGAGTGGTAGCGAGTGTACATGTTGTGTCTTGCAATGGCCTACTAGCACTAACAAACCCACTTCATGTCAAGGACCCTCTGTCATCGATGCCTTACACAGGCATGATTTACCACAACCCTCAAGCCTCAACCAACAACCCTTATTGAATATTTGCTGAACGTGAAGGTCTGCCCTAAACCCAAGCCCTCCACCTTAAAAGGCTCTCAACCCCTCCTCCCACCGCCGCGGGGCGCAAAATGACATAAAGCATTTAAGGTCCTTCGTTCGGCGGAGTATTCTCTGCCCTGTCGAGAATGCTGTGGATGCCATGCAGCTGGGCCCGGTGTAGGGTTCAGGAAAAATGGAACAGGGCTTCGGGGCACAATAGTACAATCATGCGAGGACTGCTTCAGAGTTTAGGGCCTAGGGGTCTTGTCGGCGGGTGTGGAGTCCCATTTATGGGGTTTCCCTTTGTCTTTGTGTGTGTGTGCTAGTCTGTCGCGTTGGTTTGGTTCACGGTTATCAGGATCCTTCAGTAAGGACCTAAGGAACTACATGTTTTCTGGTTTAGGGACCCATTAGGCCTATTGCACTTGACGGATCAAGGGCCTGAGTAAGTAAGGTTACAATGAAGGTATAAAGCTATAGCTCTAGCTAGCTATATCCCCCGTTTAAGGTACTGCTGACTCGACTTTTGCTTGCCAACGGACCTTCAGGCAAGCTTCAACAGCGAGCACGCAGAAAGCATCTTTCAACTCCGCGTCCGAAACCAGAACGGCAGCACCCAAAACGCCCCCCCCCCCCCAACTGCAACGGTCACCGCTGTACACAATAAGGCCCAAGCCCCAAAATCCTAAGCCCCATGCGCCCAGCTCTAAGCCCTCGAACCCTAATAATTCGTAATAAGCCCTGAATCCCAGGCTCTCAGTCATGGCCATGCAGCGCCGTCTAAACAGATCTTGGAGCGGCAAGACATCCGAGGATTGCCGCGGTGAGATCTCGGTGTGCACGTTAAGGTTGAGTTGCTTGGGTTTGGTTAGGGACGAAAAAAGCACAAAAGCATAAACTGTTTCAAACTATCTTGCATGCAAGCAACAGTTTCAGTGTCTGTTTGGCTGTTTTTTTTGCTCCTGTAGGGTAGGCTTTGTCTTGGATTCATAGCTGTCTAAAATTTTGCCGCGGTTTAGGGCAGAGAGAGAGAGAGGGCGAAAGCGCGAGCGTGGAGAGAGCCCCAGAGACAGCACGAAAGAGAAAAGCCAGAGAGAGTAAGAGAGTAAGAGTCAGAAGCAGAGAGAGAAAGAGAGAAAGAGAGAGACTGAGAGGGAGAGAGAGGGCGAGAGAGAGAGAGAGAGAGAGAGTTGGCAGTAGGCAATTCGAGCCACAGGTAAGCCCTAGACGTGGCCCAAGGTAGAGTCCTCGAATAAGGACTCTATATATGATAGCAGCCTCATTCATAACCACCACTGAATCGCTCAACCAAGCATGGGTAAGTTGAATCATTCACTATAATATAGTATGACATAATATAGTATTATATAGTATACTATAATATTCTATACTATAATATATCATAGACCCACCGACACCAGGAGCGCCGCTTCCTCCCTGTGGCTGCGCACGAGTTTCTCTCGACGTCGCAGCTAAGTGAGGAAGGCGCGGTGCATTGTGGGTTTGGGGAGGCCGCTCTCGAAATAAATGATAAGAATGAGCAGAAACCCCCTGAACCCTAACACCCTAAACCCTAAAATTATAACTGCATTAAACAAAAAATTAATTTTGTCCCGGGGCCTCCAAGAGCAGGCCCAGGTTGTTTAATTTTTTTGGGGGGGGGGGCGGATTCGAAATGAGGGAAGCTTGAAAGTGACCGGAGGCTTGCAGCAAAGCATGTCACTTTAGGGTTTGAGGTTTCAGAGTCTGTATATACGTCCCCACAGGTGCTGAGCCTGAGCCCTCACTTTCCAATCCCGGAAACCAGAAACCCTGCACCCTAAGCCCTACGACCTCAATCTCAAAGCCCCTGCGAGCCGAGTCTCCTATGTGCTGAAACCCCCCAAAAACCCTAACCAAAATCTGAATAGCTTATAAAAAAAACCTCAGGCCCTAACCCCAACTCCTCAAACGCGGAAAGCCCCTCAGGCCCAGGGGCCCTTAAATGAATACGTCGCCGGGTGCCCACTTGGCAACTACTAGGTTCCTGTTAAGGGATTTAGTTTAATTTACCATAACAAAGAACCCATATCAGTTACTCTCAAACCCTCAAATCCTCCCAGAATGCCTCAGCACACACGAACCCAGACTAATCCGAACCCCGGCAACTGCCTGTGAAGCTTTGAACCCAAGCTTAGGATCAGTGCAAAGCCCCAAAACCGTCCCATACCCCAAAGCCAACCTTGTCCAACCCTCAAACGCTCGGTCCAACCGTGAAACTAGACCAAAATCTTAAAGCCCTTCAGAACCGCGAAAAGGATCTGTAGACAACCCGACAGGCTTAAAGTTGGAGTTCTTTGGTCGCCGTGCCTCCGAAAATCCTGTGCAGCGAACGGGCCGCAAAGTGCACGCATTCGGGATTTCGAACCTATTTTGCGGGCTATGGCAATGGGCCAAAGAGCTTGAGGGTTTCTGGTTTGTTTGTTTTACGGGTTTTGGGCTTTAGGGTTTCAGGTTTTTAGGAGTTTTGAGGTTTGCAGCTATGAAACCATTAAGGTTACTACTTTCATTGGGGCTCTCCAAGGGTTTTTATGAGGGTTCCAGACTGAGTCTTAAATGGATTGGAGCGTTTTGCCAGATTTGTTGTTGTTATGTTTTGATTCGCAATTGGTTTTAATATGGATCGGGCGGTCAGGCTACTTTGGAAGTTTAGCTTACAAGCGGCCGTGCGGCTTTCGTTGGGAGGGTTGCTTCTGTGGCTCCAGCAAATGTCTTTGTGCTCGCTTCGACACAGGCTGCTGATCACAGCAGAGGTAGAGTATCACCGTTACCAGGAAATACACCAAACACCCGACACAGCGCAACGGTTGGTGCGATAACGGATTATGTGAGTCGCAAAAAGGAAATCTCAGATAACAGACAATATTGCAGGCAAGGCATGTAGCCGTGTTCGGAGTATGCAGAGTTATTGACAGGCTCACGCACGCTACTTGGAGCAAACGCTGGTACATTCAACAGGCGTCGAAGCAGAAATGCTGCATGCACAAAAGCCACATCTTGTTCGCTTCCCTCTTATGCATGCTTCAACCTAGTGAAGATCCACACAACGACAAACAGCCACGATTAGTAACAGCACATACCCTAACGCTAATAACCCCCCATTCCTGGAAGTGAGGATCCGACTCTGGCGTGTTAGGCATAGTTCAGGGTTTAAAGCCGCCCAAAGATCACCGAAATATTTTGATCCTAAACCACGAGCTCAAGAGATGCTTATGCGGTTGTTTTCTCTTGAGCCCTTCACAAGGCTCGTCAGAGGCTAGAAATTCCATGGCTGCGCGGCACTTCGTCAGGAAAATACAAATGGGCTTTTGGATTCTCCCTGGGCTAAGACAGAGACGAGCGGCTCAGTTCCTTACAAACCTTTGGAGGTTCCTCGGCCCCGATCCAAAACCCTAAGCATTTCCAACCCCCTAAAGTTTTTACATTCGAAAAAGCCCCCGAAAGCCCCCAAAAAAGCCCAAGAGCGTTGAAAGACCAAGGACAATTTTTCCTTCCGTGCGTGTAGTGCGGATTGGCTTTACATCAGGCCTGGCCCTGTACTGCTTCTCAAACGTGGGCTTTTTGTTTGGGTTCTCTCTGGGGTTTGACGTGGTTTCAATTGGGGCTTGTGGGGATTCCTTAGAAGTAGGGGAACTTGGCTCTCTTCTTTCCTGAGCTGAAGATCTCACTCAGCCGGTGGAGGACTGAAAGTTGCTTAAGTTGCGAAACAGACAGCTGAAAGGCAGCTGAAAGGATACCAGAAATTCGTCCGACAAAAGCAGTAGCCGACGGTGCTTTGAATCAAGGTGAGGGCCTGGGTTCCCATCCGATGAGGGCCTTTGACCATAGCGGAGTATATTCCCCAAAGGTTTTCCTTTCAGTGGACATTCGGAACAACACACTTAGTGAGGGCGTTGCTTTTTGTAGCAGTTCCCTGTGAGACCCCTAGTACTAGCCGGATGCTCTCTTCTATTCTGGAACCCTAGATACAAAACCTCCACACGCTAAACTCCTAGATGCAAGGAACGCGGGGAAAGCCACCGAAACTTGAAGAAGCACGTATACAGGTGGCCGTAAGGCCGCGGGTTGAGTTTTTGCAGACTGGCAGAGAAGCCTCGCGCTGCGCGTGACGTGGGGTCGGCGAATGAAACGCATCACGCTACCCTGGCAAAGAAGCCACCGGTGGCTGGAATTTGGTATGTGGAGGTGGTCGGATCAGGTGAAGAAAAATGCAGACCACTTGAACCCTAAATCGACATTCGGATCGGCTTTTGGGACTAAAACAGCAAAGAACCATACAGCATTGGCCGGGATATTACCTTCTAAAGCTTAAGTTTCGGTTTTGCTTTTGTGTTGGGCTCTAGCCGATTTATCTGAGTCATTTTGAAGGGCCTAAATAGTTAGACTGTGTTCTACACGTTGTAGGTGTTAACAGTCTAAGAAGCAGTTAGGAAACCTAAAGAATGGTGATTCTTTTATTTCAGGCCCCTCGATTAACACGGGAAGCGAGACTTCTAAAGGCCCAAACCCTACACCCTAAACCTTGCCTTACACCCGTATATATCTACAACTCACACACTAGATGCCTTAACCCCGCGTGCTCAAGGGCTTCTGGGGAATGGGGATCTAGGTTCGAGCCCTGGACCTCTCCATTACAGGGGCTTGAAGAAACAGGAACGATATTCCTTTATGCAGGGTTTGTCGCGGTCAAACAGAGCCTAGTATGGCGTACACATAACTGGTATAAGATCCCACAATGTCTCGGAGTCCTCCTCTATAGTTGCTATACTATATCACTATACGGCACTACACTCCCAATACCCTGCTTCAATTTTTAAGGCCCTTATACCTAATTACATCATTCGACTCCGGCCTCAAACCCTGCTGTTGAGCGTGGACCCTTCGTGAAAACTCTCGTGCAAGACGTCTTACGAGGGTGATCCTACTTTTGTGGCCCATAAGGACAGGTTAACAGTAACATTCTGATGTCTACGGTCAAATCCATTTAGTGCCCTAGGCCCTAAAGCCTAGTCCGAAAGACCCTGAACCCTTTACTCAGGCTTGTTTCGTAGATCGGCCACGTGCTACTTAACGAGGCGTGAGAGATCCGGACAGCATTTGTTGGCCTACGGAGGAATGTGCTACCGTATCCCTTGCAACATTTGAACCTGCCTGTCTGCAACAAACTTCCAGTTTCTCTACCTTCTCCAAAACGCAGGGCAGTTTGCCGCCGTCACCTATCCACAGCAGCTTGCAAACGCGAGTGCGGACGTTCTGTTCGAGGACGCGGTCCGTTTCAGGCTTGACGAGCAGTAACCTTCAATGATCTTTTTTTGAGCACAGACATGCGACCCCTTACTACTTGAAGACTCAGAGACGTAGTATGCAAGCATATACCTTGAATTAATAATGGATATGCGCGTATCCATGCACGTTTGTTAGCATGTGCCTAAGCCCAATGGGGGCTACCTTGCTTATGATTCTCCCAGCGATGGGTGTCGGCTTTTGACCTTTTTGGGATCAGGCTGGGTTCTGGATGCCTCTGCAGGTGCGCGCAAATTCGGAATTGGGACTTGATATGGAGCTTGCCAGAGCTCAGAAAGTAAGACAATGACAACGTTCCGAGTCTGGCGCAGGGTAAGAGGCTTGAATCATGAGCAAATATCCCGTTATAAACCCTACATCTAAACCCTAAACCCCTAAACCCTAAACCCCAAACCCCCTAAACCCTAAATAAAGAATCAAAGTCGTTTTGCCCCGCAGCCCTCTTCGAATCCTTAAGAGCTCTATTGTCGCAGTCTCGGGTGTTGCGGAAGGCTCTCGACGGACTTGCTGGATCACGGGTGTCAGTAGCCACAACCCACTTAGAGCTGATGATGCCCTAAACCCTATAAGCCCTAAACCCCAAACCGATGACTTTTTGCTCGGCACTCCGCTACTTAGTGGGGCCCTACGTAGTTAAAGCTGAGAGGAGAGAGGATACCGAAACCGCTGAACTCTTGAAGGTTTCGTGGGGCTTGAAGTCTCAAGTTTGCGGCTTCAGGGCGGAGGGTTTGAGGAAACGAAGAGCCTTAGGCGTTCTTGGGGAAGCTTCGATCCGACTGTTTCTGAGTCGGAGTTTGGCCCCGGGTCACCGGGCTTTCGGAATTCCCGAACCGTTTGCCCTAAACCTAGTACTCCAGAGGCTCGCTGGCAATCCTGTTCCAACGCTCCACATCTTAACATTAAGCCTACGAAGTATGGGAGCCTGGCTGCTTGGAATGCGGATGAGGTGCATCTTTCCAAACTCAGAACTCAAGCTTTGGGCTGGAAGGTACCGCATCCTGACAAGCGGGATATCTCACATGTCGCAAGCAATCCGCTGCGACATTCAGCAAAAGCTTGCTTCCGTGGTAAACCTTGGAGGCCCTATCAACCTTCTCACAAAGCCCCTCAACCCCGAGGACAAAAATCAAATAATGCCAAGACCGACAGATGCACCCGGAACAGCCACAACCCGAAAGCTAAAACACCCACTGCCCGAGACAAGGCTTCAGAACCCGAGCCCAAGGCCCTGAGCCAGACGTCACTCTCTTGTCCCTTTCAGAACCCGGCCCCTTCCTCCTTCTCAAGACCTGATCAAAGCTCCAGAATCCTGCAGGCAGTCAACGCTTACAAACCGTCACAAACCCAATCAACTCACTTATCAACCAGAAAACTGTACGTCCTCCGGTGTTTTACGAAGAAATCCCACGTAAAGACTCTGTTTACCCGCCGGATTGCTCGAAGGACGGAAACGGGGACGGAGTGCTGCGCCGTCGCAGCATGGATTATCGATCAGGCGGCTCTGGTTGAAGGGTGGAGGATGTATGACTTTGTTTCTGGCTGTGAGATTTCGGGGGTATGTAGCGCAGGGTGCAGCTGCAACGCAGACTCTTGACATCCAAACCGTGCAATCCAAAGCCGTGCAATCTACCAAAGCCGAGCCTCAGGCGTGTTTTGAAGTAGCATGGCATCTTTCTCGGTTTGTCTGCACCCTGCGCCCCGATTCCACGTTCAGTTGCCCCCTGTCTCGCAAAATGCCCACGCGTCCGGAGCAAGACTCCTATAAACTTGAGGTTGCCTCGTGGGTTAACGTACAAGGGCTGGGATTCTGAATCCTGAACCAGAGCAGGAAACCTCAAGTCGAGGCTTCAGCTTGAAAAGGTTCCCTGGGAGCAACGGGATCGAAAGCCCTAGACCCCGTAATGTAGGTGCCTTAATGATTTTCCATACCATTTTTTGGGGGCTCCTTATTACAACTATAGTAGAATGGGCCCCAAAATCCTATTAGTAGAATGGGCCCCAAAACCCTGTTCTAATGTTGAAGACCCCTATATTACAACCCTACACCCCAAGCTATAGACCAGCCAAGATGAAACCTCCTCCAGAGCCGAGACCTTACGCCCACCCTGACAGCGCCTGTAAAACCAAAAGCAGAATAATTGGAGCTATCCGCACAATTCCTACTCGTAGATATTCTGCATCTTGAAAGACCAGGTCGAAAGCTTGGAAGCGTCGTTGAAAAACTGGGTCCCTGTTCAAGAACTTGATGTGAACAAACCGAAGAAGTGCATATAGTACCAATAGCATGCCTGCTTCTTTGTAACAACTGAAGTTCAGTCCGCAAAATGCTATACGACCCTAAACGAACCCGTTTAACAACCACATATATCAATCTTTCTGAAAACCTTGTAGAACCATGAAAGATCCAACTGTCAGCAAACGGCGGTGCCAGGGGAGCTGCACCCCGGTGCCGTGGAGACCCGGGAAGCACATCCAGTGAAAACCTGGCCGTGCATGCAGGCACAAACCCTTTGCTCTTTTGGGGGTGTAGGTTTTCAAGAGACTTACCAGGTTTAACTGGGGGGGCGGGGGGGGTAGAAGTTGTTTTTCGCATCGCCATAAGTCGCCATAAGGGCTTTTTTGAGAGCCGTATATCGGTCGATGCCAGGGTAAGAAAGAGTGTCGTCAGCACCATTGTCCTCAGCAAGACCTGGTCCATGCTGCGGCTGTTTTTGAGCGTGAGAATACGCTTTGTGCGCGGTACGTGGCTTCGGCTTGCCACTTCCGGAACAGTCAGAAGAGCCGAAGATTATCAACAAGTTCGTGCAGCTTCTGAGCGCGACAGGGATGACATGAAAAATCTCTGGGCATTGTGCCTGAAGTTCTGCGACTCCTGACCTCCAACCCCAAGCCTAACCCTGCACCCTTAAGGGCCCTAAACTCTAACCCTTCAGCCCCTAAGGCCTAAACCTCCGAGCTCCAGCTCTGAAGCCCACAAGCCTCGAGCGCTGAAACCCCTGAAAAACCCGAAAGCCCGGAAGGCTCCGAGGGATTAGTTTAGGGGTTTAGGGTCTAGGGTTGAGGGATCTTAAGGCTGAATTTACGGGTTTGAGGCTCCCGGGTGTAGAGTTTAGGGTTCCAGATGACCAGCTTGTGCGAGTACATATATATATATATGTATATATATATGTATATATATATATATCTGTATGTATATATGTAGATGTTTGCACGGATAATACAAACATGTTTTTACACAGGCACACTCACTCATGTCATATGAATGTCCCAACAGGCATGCACTTCGAATACCGCCCATTCCCAAGTGCCTCCCCCCCTCCCAGCACCCAAGTACGACGACTACCCCCGCCCCTTTCTAGAGCCTGCCAAACCGCTTACCCTTAGCCAAGAACCTTGTGCCGCAGACCCAGGAAACGTGGCTTTGGATTTGGTTGAATCCGAAGATCTAGACAAGGGCCCCGCCCCCAGTAGATTCTTAGATCCAGGTATGATCATATAGCTCATACTATTGATTGAAATTTCTATAGGACCTCCAACGCAAGCTGAGCAAAACTCAGCAACCCACGCCAAAACCGCAGGACCAACATGCAAGGGGGAAGCCTGGTGTCAAGGCACCACGGCATGGGTGGTGTCGGGTTTGGATTAGCTGCAATGTCACCGTCAACATTGACCCTGTGATTAACATTCTGAGTTTGCTTGCTGGCGAGCGCAGTCGCAGTCGTCGTCATCGTCGTCGTCGTCGCAGTAGTAGTCGTAGTAGTAGTAGTAGTCGTCGTCGTCGTCGTCGTCGTCGTCGTCGTAGCAGTAGTAGTAGTAGGAGCAAGTAGTAGTAGGAGAAAGCGTCGGAGTCGAGTAGGAGTAGGGGGCAAGGGGGCAGCAGCACGAGTCAGCTGAATATTTTTGAGGCTGTCTGACTTGTGTACGGGTCCTTTGGTGGTTTTGGGATCGGTCTGTGGTTGGCTAGTTTGGTGGTAGTTTTCGTCACAGAATTCATAGAGAAATTCGGACCGTGCCAGTCTCTGCGAGTTTAGGGTTTAGGTAGAGGGTTTAGCGCCAGCTTGGGCTTTGGATCATATTTCCACAGCTGGTGTCGAGTGCAAGCAGGCTTTCGGGTCCGTCGCTTTTCATCCAACATTCAACTGAATCAGCCCGTACCTTGAGGATCAGGGGACTGACCTGCCAAGTAAGGTTATAAATGCTGCCCTGCAGTTATAACTTGCATCGCGGCTTGTTGGAGTACATGGTAGGTAGTCACAAGTAGTCTCCGTTCTCCAGGTGAAGACAGCCTTTGCAGGTTCACATCTTCTATGTTGTTTGGGTTAGTCCTTGCGACTCTTTCCGATCTTCAAGTAGCAGCATAGCATGTTGTGACGACTCCAAACGCCATCAGAATTGTTTGGCCTCCAAGAACAGTCCAGATTATGGCTTAGGCTCAGCATTCTGGTGTCGAGTCAGAATCCAGCAACGTGGGGGTGAACATGAAACCTCACAAAGAGTGATCTCAAAGCCCATCAAAAACATACCCAGCCCGAAGTGTCACACTCCCAGAACCCCCAAACTCCTAAACCCCGAGTCAGGCGTTCTTGAAACACTCTTTGATTCAATCCAACCTATCCACCCCAAGCCTTAGTCGTAGAGTCGTAGAGCAGGCAGCCTTCGACTCTTCACTCCCGAAGTTTTCGAGGAAATTGGGTTTGAGCCCTAAGCAGCACTTCCAGGTGGAGACGCGTTGGACAGGCGTTCACAATGGAGCAGACGGAGGCATCTTCGGTGTGAGGGTTGTGGGTTTGTACCGTAACCTCCTACATGCCGCATTTTGTATGCTGCGGCGGCACCTTGCCAAAAAATTGGATGTTCTGTTACATTTTGGTGGCTTCAGAGGTTAGGAAATTTCACGGCTGACGGCTTAGGATCCTTTCGGAATTCACCAAACTAGTCAGCTTTGGCTCTGTGATTCTGTTTCTGAGGCAAGCAGCTCTTCAGTTCAGTTTGGGGGGGTATGGTAGTCGTCGTGCTAGCCTATGCTAGCCACCAGAAAGGCAAAATCCTATACCTGAGTCCCGAACACAAGAACTTCCAACTCCATACCGCAGCCCTGCCAAAGTCTTGGACCGAAGTAAACCATGACCGCCGCTCGCTTAATGTAGGGGCCGGTATGATTGATAAGGCTATTGCTGGGGTTCCCTCCCAAGAAAATGAGAGTATCGTGAAACCCGATTTGTATCACTACGAGCACTTTTGTTCGGAGGGATCGGCTTGCAACTGTGTCGGACATCTCCTCCTACCCCTGAAGTCTGAACCTAAGCGAACTCAACCATGGGAGCCAAGCTCTACACCCCCCCCCCCCACACACGAGACATGAAAGCTGAAGAGGGGGCGGTTCTAAACTACTGGCCCTTGAAAGCAAGAAGTAGGAGCTGTTTAATGGCCATTTGGGGTTCCGTGATACTTTAGTGGGGGACTGGGCTTGCTGGGTGTTGAGTCGAAACTTGAAGCACGGTTCCCCATTCAAGGCAACTCACAGACTCGCCTGCAGGTGTCGTTGTGACCCGAGCGGCTCCTTTGGCGCCACCTGGAGACAAGCTTCGAAGTCTAGACTCATTGGTCGAAGGTTTAAGGTCCAGACACCCCTACAGCCCCTACACCATATCCCGGGCTCCAGGCCATGAACGTTTAACGGCTGCAAGAAAAACTGCGCCAGTAGGGGGGGGGCACTCCTGCTTGTGATGGTCGTGCACCTCGAACCCCTGAAGACTTTCGAGGTAGCAACGAAGGATCGCAAAGCGGGCCTCTTCGTTCTTGCGGTAGTTTGCGGGCTCCTGCATAGACCCTGGGTTCACGCGAAGATAAGAGCCTGAACCACTGAAAGGACTGTCTTGTAGATTTGCTGTATGATATTTCTAGAGCCAAGGTGGAAGCTGTACCCATCTTATTCACTATTGTTGGAACGTTTCCGGTTTCATAATTGTTCGTCGTGCTGGGGAATCTCCTCGATGGGGCCATTTCAGGTTGCTGGCGGAGCCATGTGGAGGTAGGCTGCCCTAAGCCATACCAGCCCGACGGTATTCAGCAGGTTCTCCTCCTTCTTCTCGCCACTTGCTCATGGCCCCTTACTGAGGGTTGTATCATACGGTATGGTAGACAGTCTTACATGTAACGACAAACACCTAGAAGCTATGCTCTGCCGCAAGTGGTCGTTTCATGTTCTCGCATGACTACGTCTTGCTAATCTTGCATGCACAACGCGCTTTCACATGGCCGGACAGATCTGCACCCAAAACTGTTGGCTTTTTCACGTTAGCCTGAACCTAGACCCTTTTCGTATACAGGCACCCGACTCCGAGACTAAAGCCGAATCCTAAGGATTGAACCCTGAGTCCTGAGTCCTAGTCCACACCATTCCCAGCACCCTAAGGTTCTGTGGTCACTATGACTGCTTTGAGGGCGTCGTGTCTGCTGACATGAGTCACCCATCTGCACTAGTTCAGGGGGAGGCTCGGGAGCCCTTTAATGTCACAGCCGCCTCTGTCTGGTTGGGTTTTGGTTTCCTTTTGTGAGAGTAGCTCCAAGCCCCAGAAACCACCCAGGTTTTCGTAGCCTTCGTTGCCTGGTTTGTCTAATTCGTCGTGATTTCGAGTCTTTGCATGGCCGATAAGGGAGAAACTGCGCTGGAGGGAGATGGACCCGAAACCATAAACCCTCATCGCTTCGGGTTAAGGAATGCGGAGCGTTCCATACTTTTGAAAGGGGTTTTCGAAGAACGCTGGGCCAAAGCTGTGATTGCTAGCGCCATTCCAAACGGAAACAGCATTAATCGTAACGAATTGTTTGTGCTACTGCTTCTGTTGCTACTACTCCTGTTGTTGGCATTGCTACTACTAGTAGTAGCAGTAGCAGCAGCAGCAGCAGCAGCAGAAGCAGCAGCAGCAGGAGGAGGAGGAGGAGTAGTAGTAGTAGCAGTAGTAGGAGGAGGAGGAGAAGGAGGAG
>CAJNJA010006043.1:0-44183 GCA_905231915.1 Symbiodinium necroappetens
CCATCAAGCTCAATCTAGCCAGCATCTGAAACCATGCTGGAAAGGTTTAGGTTCAAATGCCCGGGAGTCTGTCCTTTTCTTAATTATAAATTAATCCATTAATCCCTTAATATTGCACCCAAATTTGGCAGTAGAGATAAGAATACCTCCTAATTATAAAATACTTTTCGAATATTTATTGGGGGAGGGGAGGGGGGCCCCCCCCCCCGTTTAATATTAGGGGGAAGGGATTAGTTGTTGTGGGCAGGGTACCGTCGGCCATTAGCATGGCAAACCTTGCAGTAACGTCCGGCGGTAAGCCGGCAGCCGCACTTTCATCATCTCTATCTGCCTCATACCACGTCTCTCATGCCCGGGAGTCGCGCCGGTATCATCACCATCTGCCACCACACCACGTATTTCATCGAGATCTATTGCAAATGAATCTTCCAGTTGCTCTTACGTGGCCTTGCGTTTGCGGCTGTCTTCGCCTTGTCGATTTTGCGTCCTCGCCCCCTCTGCCACCTGGTGCAGTGTCTGGCTTGTTCTTCACTCCCTTTGGTCGTCCTTTGGGCCTGCCTATGGGAATCCAAATGCTCCAAATATTCGCTGAGAACGTTGGACACGTTGTCCAGTATGGCATCGGTGCATACGGAGGAAATGGCCAAAATCATGTCCGATCACTTTCCTTCATTTCCAAATATCCGGCCACAGTGCTCATATTTCGAAATCACCTCCGTCAGGAGCAGGGATACCTTCAATCTTTGAGAATTCGTCGATCTATTTGTTGCAAACTCGAACATATCGCCGATCAGCTCGTTTCAGCACAGTCGAATCATAGCCAAATTACAACGATATTAAACCCGGATCTCAACCTCTGAGAATTCGCTGATCCGTTTATTTCAGGCTTGGATCGCAGCCGAATCACAGCCACATCATACCCGAATTACAGCCTGTATCACAGCCACAGGACAGTCGAATCAGCCTCCGACAATTCGCCGATGCCGAGAACCACATGGTCCGCAATCCATTTGTGCCACTGGCCTTCGCCGTTACTGTGTCAGAAAGTAGCGTTGCAACCAAATTCCTGTTAGCAAGCGCAGACACCTTTCTCAATTACAAATGTGGGACCACATTGAGGAATGCGAAAGTTGCTCGTTTGGATGGGGGAACAGGCTTGGTGAAAGCTTTCCAGGAGTATTTTGGGTCCACCCTGCCCTTGGTCCGGAGTTTGGAGCATGTCAAGAGGAATATAAATACAAGGAGGGCGTCAAGAAATTGAAGCACGAGGTAGTAGGTGACAGTGCAACGATGGGTGGCTTTCAGTATTTTCTTGCACAGTAATTGAATTTTTGATCGATATTGGTATCATGCACTGGCCATTCTTCACCGTCATGACGAAAGTGCATTCGAAGCATGCCTGGCACGAGATATATTGTTGAAATCCGGAGAGCAGTGGATTTCATATTGGAGAGCAGGTCCGTTGGAGCCAGGCTACGGGCCATATGCTCTCAATGCCGTGGACTCGTTCTTCAAAGTCTTGGATACCTATGTTCCCAATGTGGATCGGCGATTTCTCAGAGCATTCATTCAGCGGTATGTGGTTGTGATTCGACTCTGGGGTAGCTACGATTCGAGTGTGATTTGGCTGTGTTTCGGGTGTGATGTAGTTGTGATGAAAGGTTGCGCTCCGGTTCTGACATGGCTATAATTTGGTTGGAGTTGGGCTGTAATTCTGAAACATACGACTCGACGATGTGTCAGAGCTTGAAATACATGAATTCGGCGAATTCTCAGAGTTGTGATTTCTCAGAGCTTGAAAATTCTGAAACAAGTGCATCGACGATTTGTCAGAGCTTGAAGTACATGGATTCGGCGAATTCTCAGAATTGGAAACAAGTGGATCGGAGATTTCTCAGAGCTTGAAATAAGTTGTGGATCGGAGATTTTTCAGAATCTCGGAGGCTTGTGATTCGGCTGTCGTGTGCTTGTCGTGGCTATGATTGGATATGATATGGTTGGGATTCGGCTGGGTTTCATCTGGCCGTGTTCGGTTGTGATTCGGCTGCAAAGTGGCACTAATTTGGCTGTGATCCGAGTCTGAAGTAAGTGGATCGGCGATGTCTCACAGCTTGTGAGTCGGGTGTCTTATGGCTGTGATAGGACGGTGATACAGCTATGATTGGGAGGTGATGTGGTTGTGATTCGGCTGTGATCCGAATTTGAAATAAGTGGATCGGCGATGTCTCACAGCTTGTGAGTCGGGTGTCTTATGGCTGTGATAGGACGGTGATGCATTTGTGATTGGGAGGTGATGTGGCTGTGATTCGATTGTGATCCGACCTTGAAGCAAGTGGATCGGCGATTTCTTAGAGGTTGTGATCCGGTTCTGATGTGGCTATGATTTGATTGGGATTCGGCTGTTGATCGGCGATATGAAATCCATGGATCGGCGAATTCTGAAAGTTGGAAACAAGTGGATCGGGGATTTCTCAGAGCTTGAAATAAACTAGTGGATCGGCAATTTCTCAGAAGTTGTGATGCGGTTGTCGTGTGCCTGTCATGTGGTTGTGACTCGGATATATTTCGGGTCGATTGTGATGTGCTTGTGGTTCGGCTATGATTCGGTTGTAATATGGTTGTGATTCGAAATAAATGGGTCGGCGAATTGTCAGAGGCTATGATTTCGATTGTCTTGCGGCTGTGAAACGGGCTGTGATTCTGTTGCGATAACGGATCGGCGAATTCTCAGAGGCTATGATCCGACTTTGATATCGCTATAATTTGCCTATAATTCGACTACGATATTATATGACTGATTATATTGAAATAAATAGATCGGACATTTAATAGTCTTCTTAATTTTATAGTATTAATGGAAGTAATAGAATATTGCTAAGATAAATAAAACTACAGATCAAAAAAGAATCGTAGGATTAGGACCTTAGGGCCAGGGTCCAAGGACCCAGACCCGAGAGTCAGGATCTTTAGAAGATCTCAAGAGCAAGGATTCCCAGGGCTAAGAAATAATTCTCAAAAGCTTAGAAATCCCAAGATTAATAAGTCCTAATTTCAATCATATTATAGAATAATATATAATTTAAAATCTAGATTATAGAATTTAAATCTAATCTTCGACATATAAATCGTAATTAAATTAGCAAATCTCTAAACTAGAAAAATTCAATAATATAGATTTTATAGTAGCAAAGAATATTCGGAATCGAAGATATAAAATAGAATATTAAAAAAATATGAATCTCGAAATTAAATAAGATATATATTTATAAGATATCATTACTTCAAGTAAAAGAAATAATGATAAAAGATAAAAGATTTAGATTTCTTTTTTTGAATACAAATATAATAGAGAATAAAAAGATATTAAAAAAATCTCGGCGGCGACATTATCGTGCCGCTACCAAAAAATACAACATATTTGGAAATTCTAAAATAGTTTTCATTTATTTTTCTTTTTCATTTTATTCTATTAGAATAATTTTCTACATATAGTTTAATAATGATTTTAATTTACTAATCAATATTTTTCTTTCGTCTTTAATATCAAATTTTTTTCCTATATAACACGTACTAATTTATTTATGATAATATTTTGAATATTCTAAGATCGATAAAATATCTTATTTTATAAAAATTTGTCATTATTTATTTTTTATCTCCATCCATTATTTTGTTCGGTCTATATATCTCGGTCTTTCGCAATCGTATTTATTTTCAATGAAATTATATCATTATTTCGATTCTAAAAAATTCGTCCTCCATCCCCCCCAAAAAAAAAAAAACTATCGGCCGCCAGAACATTCCGACCTTCAAAAGATAAATAATCCATCAAGATTTTTTGTTTGACCCCGGTCGACCTACTAACACAATTTTTTACACATATCTTAATCATAATTTTAATAATTTATTCTAAATATATATCTATTACCTTTAAAAATATTTTTTTCTTTCTCAATAACGCGCATTCTCTGAATTTTTCTGAGAGAAATTAGAAAATCTCAAGTTGATAGTTGCAAGAAAGTTCCCAAAGAAGGCCGTCTCGACCAAATTATTTTATATAGCCGTTCACCCGTAAGTGTCTCTCCTGTGGAAAGTAAAAGCCTTCACCCAGCGCTTATAATATAGACAGAAATAAAAGAAAATCACTAACAACTTACGAGCCGCCAACTCTCCAAAATCATAGTGCAGCCTAGTGAATACGAGATATTATATGTGTTTTAATTATATTTGTATTTTTATTCGATTCTTTTATATGACCGCCTCCCGAAGAAGTATATAGTCCTCTAAAATTTCAATTACTTATCCTACTAATCCCGATGCTTCGCGACCACACCCACCTTCTTCCCTTCTCCCGAAACCCGCCCCGCATCCTCTCCACCCCCGCGGCACCCCTCCCCCACCTCCCACTCCCCCCCTCTCTAGCCTTACTCCTTGGGCTTAGGATTCAGAGTGTAAGGTGAATGGATGAATACGAAATTTATACCACTTAGCTGCAGAGCCGAATATTTACAGGCTCCTACGCACTTGTAGTCTCAATTTCTATTCTGTGGGCAGCGCTCGGGGCATGCGTCCTGCGAGTTCGAGGCTTAGCCGAGGTGTAGCTTGCAATAGCTTGCAAGCTTTGTGTTAGCAAAAGGCGCGACCGATAGTGTCGCCGACCCTGCTTCATCGGACCCTCGTTTTTCTGCCGGGCCGCGCGAGACCTCGCCCGGAGGCTTTTGGGAACACGCACGCATTTCGCAACCATTTCCCAGGTTATGGCGCGTTTCGGGGCCGCCCCGTAGACGATCCCCCGGCGAGCATCAACTCGGGGCGCCCACAACCGGCCCTACAGCGCGAGACAATATTTCGCCAATTTTTAAGTGGGTTGCGGAAGCTCGCAAAGGCGCGTATCATCAGCATCAGCAGGGTTCGGCGTAGGGGGGGGGGGTGCGTGACCTTGCTCCAGGCTTCTGCCTGCGCTGCCCGCCCGTGGGCGCAGCCCCTACAATAAAGATAGCAATATAATGATGCCGGACAATACGAGAGACGAAAAGACAAAGGCCACGACGACAGGCAACACGACGACGCGACGACAGACGATGCGACGACGGACGACACGACCACGAACGACGCGACGCCGAACGACAAGATATACAAGATGCCAGAAGACCCGACACCAAACGACGGGACGACGGACGACACAATGAAGAACCACGGACGACGGACGCTGCCACCGACGGACGACGCAGCGACGCACGACGCACCACAGACGACACGACGACGGAAGACGCGACGCCAGACGGCACGACGACGGACGACGATATGAGGACCGACGACGCGACGACGCACCACAAGACGAGAGACGGCCCACGGACGCCTGGTGAAGTGAATAGCAACGGTATGTAATGGTATAGCCCTACCAGGACTTCAGTCATTTCGACAAATTCAAAAATCAAAGCTTAGCGCTGCACCACACAAGGATGACATTCACCCTAGAACCGCTCAAATTGTGCATGGGATTGCATCGGCTCGGTTTTCTCTCTTCCCCAATTTACTTATGGCCGTCACCCGCACTTCTGAACTTGACGGGGAAGACATCCTGACACGAAACATCTGAGATTGCCACTCGAAATTATGAGGCCGGACTAGGTTCGATTGGTGAAACGAAAGGCACTATCATCGCCTCGCAGTTTTGCGAAGGTGGCAGTACTAGGTGAGCTTCCCTGCAATCACTTCCCAAAGTTGGAACCGTAGCCTCGCAGCGCCTGCACATTCAGCTTTGAAACCAAGTTCCGCTGATGCTGCGTTCTGGACCGCCTTGCTTCCCAGGTTCAGCTTCGGCTGCAGGATGCGGTTGGCCAGAGGAGTCGCTTGTCGCTTTGCTAAGACCTGAAGTTTGGACACTGTCAACATTGCGACGGCCACAACCCTAAGTCCCTAGGTGGACCCTTCTCCTCGATGAACAACAGTATATCACCCGTCTCTCCATGCACTTGAGTGGCCCCGATTCGCGGTGGTCCCCCGACATCTCCATAGTACCTTTGACGGAGCAGCAGCATTTCACAGGCCGAACTCAACATACTGTAGCCTACTATGTCACTGAAAGATTGATATCTATAATATGGCGTCTGAAACTTTCAGCCACCGACAGACGCATACTCAGGCCGCTTGCAAAAAAATTATCGCTGGATGCTGCCACGGTGCGCGGGCTGCCGTTGACGGAGCGATCTGTCATGCGTCATCATATGCAGGTCCTGTCCCAGTGCTCTGGGGTGGGTGCTCGAAACTGTCAACATGATGCCCCATCGGCCCTTATGAAGAACAATTTACACCATTTACGCGTCACCAAATGCTGCACTGGCTGCGAGTCTCGGGAGATCGACCGACGCACGAACGAACAGACACAACATCCATACAGTCACCACTCCCTCCACAACTCGGATGTCAAAGCCTACAACCGTTTAAAATCCGATATGCTTTATGCTGCACGTACACAAGATACCTGAGCTTCTGCACATGCTATACGGGGATTGCTTTGGCATAGATGCACAACTCAAGACGGCACAATGCCATCGGTTCACCGCCGCGAGATGTGATCAAACATCCCAATGCCGCGTGAAGGCGCGACTGCTCTGTAGCACGGACGGCTGGCCACAGGCGGACCAAGAGAAGAGGCAGATCTGTGGCGAAAATGGCCGAGAATGGACTGGGGACACGACAAGAAATCTCATTTGTCTCAGCAATCAGACGGATGATTAACAAAAGGTGACAAACAGGCACACGAGTGTGTACTTGGACCTCGCATCTACACAGAATGCAAGAAGTCACGAATGCCCTAGACTGGCTAGCACAGGAATTACCTCAGCAGGATACTAATATGATGCTAGAGAGGTCTTGGAAAGGCTTTCTGCCAATAACAACGAGTGCGGCGACCTTTCGGAGCGGCGCGGCATGCGAAACCCAACCAAGCCTGTATGCACGAAGCCGCCAAACAGCTTTAGCGAGAGTATGCCCGATGCCCGTCACAGCCCTTAGCCCCTGAGCTCGAGTTCCCCGACCGGTCCATCCAAGTCAAGTTGGGCAGCTGATGCTGGCGAAAGTAATCCTGCGCGGCAGCAGCTTGTAGTGTCGGCAGCTTTTCAAGGATCAGAGGCAAGCCTTCTCAAATGACCGTCAGCCATGCGCCACACTTCAGGTTGCTCTGCAGACACTGCAAAGGCTCGATTATGGCCATGCAGCAGTCCAGCCTGCTTCTCCGCATGCGTCCGATAGACCTGGTCGACGCAGTCGCCCACGTGGCGGTGCATGTACTGCAGGGACGTGACCATAAACCTGCTGTTCTGGAAGCAGCTGGTCAGCGCTGCACAGCTGGTCAGCGCTGAGCGAACTGGCTCATTCCACTTGTTCTTCGACCAGATGCTGTGAAGTGGCCTATTGTCGTAGGCTCGCCGCCAGTCATCCAGACTGTCTCTATCCTGCAAGGACCATTGTCATCCGGGCGTTCGCGCGAATTCAAGTTAAAGGAAGGCCAGGGCTGCCTGAGTGCGTGCGTGTGCTGTGTGGATGGTGGGTGGCTGGATGGCTGTCTGCATATGTCTGCGTGTCTGTGTCTCCGGCTGCCTCTGAGTCTACGCTAATGTAACACCACCAGGGCCTTGTGCCGGAGTGCAGACACAGGCCACAGCGTCTACACAAGTGGAAAAAGAAAATGTCGCTTCACTATCTTTGCTGAATTCGGTCTGCCGACGGCAGACAACCCCGCCTGACTGTGCAGGTGCGGCGTGACGGAACGATACCATTTGCTGGCGGTGTTTCGGCCTGCACATATCTGCACATGACACGATACTACATATTGCCATGCTGATTCCGTGCTGCAGCTGGCCAGACGTAAGAGGTGAACATTGATTTGTCCGCGAAGGGTGCTGTTCCCACGAAGGTACAGTCATCCCCGAAGCCCCATCTTCTGTGCCAAATGCACTGTCTCTAGCGGATAGCCGCCCAACTTACATCCCGGAGGTCTTCTTACCTGCGGCGGGGAGGTTAGGAATCACAGATCAGTCTCTGAGAACAAATCTGGCTGCACCTGACTGACTCTGACGCCTTGCCATTCCAATAGCGTTAGGTCCGGTCTGATTGTTGGAGTCGAAAGCTTTGCGATGTACCAAGTCTAGCTTGAAGATCGTCCCCTTACGACATCGGGCATCTGCAGCAGCACGCTTTTGCACAACATGTCCAATCGACTCAAAAAATGCAACCCGAAAGAACCTTCGCTGGCCGACCGCCGCTGCTGCTGCATGTCCATATCCTGCAAAGGCTTCAATGCTGTGCCGCGCAGGAAGGAATATGACGAACTGAACATGGATGTTGCATACGAGCCCATATACATCATAGAGACAATTGTATCCCTCCGACCTGCGTCCAAAGCCCCGCTCTGTGGGTCCAAGCAGCAATATGCTTGAAAAAGAGCGGCCAACAGCAAACTTCAAGAGCGGGCTGTGCTGATGCCATGTCCCACAGCGTGACGTGCTGTCTTCTGCAAAATGATGTATACTCGCCTGCTCCTCTTCCTGGCAGCTTGGCAGTTCTGTGCGTTTTTGTCTTGCAGCAGTTTCGGCGCCGCACTCCCACAGATCATGCGAGGTGCCTGTGCTACTGCGTGGAAAACCTTGCGACCTTTGCCTCGACTCAACGACCTGGCAAAAGGTGTCTACCGAAAAAAAGAAATTTACAAGCTCTCACCACCGAAGAAACGATTGAAACCCGTTCTTGGGCTTGGTGGTCTCGTCATTCACAAAGGCAGCCGTTCACCTGCATGTCCTGCTGCACCTGTGTGTTGCCCACCACATGGCCCAACAAGGCTGCCTCTGAAGTCTGCCAGGCTGCGCAGCCATGAGCAGCATCGGGTGAAACAGGCGGCACTCATGAAGCACGGAAACTTGGAGAGGTCTTGCAAAAGAAGGCGAAGCCAAAGGGAGCGCGTGCCAAGTCAAGAGGAAGACATCTTTGTAAGTCTACTAACTTTCTCCAGCTTCAACGACCTCCATCTGGTACCGGAGCCAAGACAGAACCTCAGCACCGCCGGAGGACACTGCCAAAGATCCACTGCCGCTCCAAGGCCTCATCCCGAATACGGCCACGGAGAATCTCTCGGTTTGCGTCCTCGCAAAAAGATGAAAGCTTGTTCAAGCGAACCTGGGCCTCGTCGATAAAAGTAACTTCAAAGCCAACTGTGCCAACAGAATGGTACGGCTTCCGGCATCTCCTGGTATTCTCGTGGTGGATCTTTGCCAACTTGCTTGAGGGTCTCTCCCTCGTCAGGCTCTCCCAACCTCGCGGATGCTTCCAGTCTGACTTGCAGGCAAATCTTCAGGCTTGCTGACAATCTGGGCCAAAATTGGCCGCAGCACAGCACCTGAACTAGCACAGATCATGTAACACCAAGGCCACTGCTTGCTCCACGTTTTCCGCTCCACATCATCCATGTCGATCTTCTGCATGAGCCCCTGGGCAGCTTCGCTCTCGACGAGGCCGAGGCTCCAACCGGTCTGGCAAGTACGGGCCTCCTTCTCAGCGACGAAGCGAGCTGCAACTGCGAGCTCCTCAATGAAGCCCGCGCTTCGTCCGGAGTTCCGACAGATGGCTACGAGTAGCAACCTCTGCTCTGGTACTTCCAGTGAAGAACCAGCCTCCTCTGCAGTGGCTTCCTGAGACCCCAAGTCTGCCCAGTGGCACGTGACCTGGCTGAGGAATCACAGTAAGACCGTGCAACCACTCACCAGTTCACTGCGACGCTGTTTGCATCAGGTGTATCGGCTTCGAAAATTTCTTCGACAGAGACTGGGACCATGATTTCTGCTGGGTTCAGTCTCAACAACTCGTTTTGAATGTCATCTCTGGGTACATCAGTAGCACTATGGACCCGGAGCAAAACCTAAGACGGGTCAAACCGAAAAGTTCAAAGATATCCTGGCGTCACTCAGAATTTAGGATATTGGCTGACCCCAAGACCTCTGCCAGACTGTGGCGCAAGATGAATGAGACGATTACAATGCTGGATGAACGAAAAGCCAACGAAACCTAACCATGCCACCTGCTTATCTGCATTGGAAGTCAAACAATTCTCTGAGATGCTCTCAATTCGGGCATTCCAGATGCAAATGCACACCTGTCCAATGTCTATTTAACCCGTCGGGAAAGTCTGCTGTGACCTAGCCTGGGACCTACTGTAGGAAATCTGCAACGCACACACAGGACTACGACTTGCATTCGCAGTGCACTGCACACTTCTGGGCCTGCACTGTTTGGCGCAGGTGTGCCCGCAGCTGTGTGTCGACAACGTCGTTGGACTGATTCAGCTGGTCGTCAAGGCAAATTTCTTCGGTTGAAGGGCTGAGCAGAAAAGCTCATCTCGACAACGCTGCCATGTGGGATAGTCGGAGCATGCCAGTGAGAGCGCCTGTGTCTGGGCAACCTGTCTGACCTGAGACATCGAAGGACGAAGCGGCAGCAAGTCGGCAAGGAAGCAGTGACCCCCCCTCCTCGTACACAGATGTACCAAGACATGGATACATCAAGCTTGGCGCTGAACTCGTGAACTCTGAATCTTCCTCATTCTCTCACTTCTCTGAGACAAGGTGCCTCTCGCCCAATCTCTGCCCGCAGATCGGCAATCGAGAAGTTCTGAGAGCACGAGCAAAGCACCGGAGAAAGAGCCAGCGAGCCATCTGTGACGCTGCATCACGAAATCGACGCATGCCGCCCTGCATTCTCCTACACTGTCGCTGCACACAAATAAAGTCGAGAACATCTCACACCTGAATCAAAAGGGTCACGGACAGGTGAAGCAGCCTTTCCCTTTACTCTTTGGCGGTCCGGTCCCAGCCTTCGCAACGCCTTCTTCCTCTTCGGGAATGCCCTCCATGGTGCCAGCCTGGGTCTGTGCTGCCCCCGAGCGGGTTCTGCGGTGGCCGGGGGCCACAGGCCTGCTTGAACTGCTCCTCACGCTTGATCTCCTTGGCAAACTCGTCATTAAGCTCCGGAAGCAGCTGCTCCTCACCAGGACGTCCCCTCCCCCCCCAAAACAACAAAACAATCGCATGATGAGATGTCCTGGATGCCTTGGCATGTCACGGCGCAAATTATCTGCTGCCTTATCATCATGCCGAAACAGCAGGGTCGTTACATGCCAACCCCAATCACCTCAAGAGCGAGATGCTCTATCTATCGCTTCCTGACATAAATAAATGAGGCAGCGGCCCTCCCATGCCACCTGCACGCTGGCCGAGGGTAACCTGCTAGGGTATGTGAACACAGCAATGACTAGCGCAGCTGTCAGGGTCTTACGGCCACAACTCCTTTGAGCACGCGCCGCATATCCGGGCCGACAGTTTCTTGCGCACTGATTCTGCGTTCGACAAGAATCCAGAGGCGTTTGACGGTGCAGTGTCCGGGTGCCCTATTTTCCGACGGACCTCCAACGTAACTTAGAGGCGGGGAAGCCTTGCCAGAGACAGTGGCGGCACCAGAAAGAGATGAAGCACTGACACCGGCAGGTCGTTTGCGCTCGAGTATGTGCTGGAAATGTCGACACAAGAGCATAACATCTGGAATTTGCACGACTTGATACTCAGGAACTAGCCGTAGAATGCTAATGCGGTGCCCGAAAGTTCTCCCTAGCATATGCAGAACGGGAAGCGACAAGTGGTCGAAGGTGAAAGGGACTCGATGTTTAGCACGAAGGAGGAATAAGGGGGACCTGACGATACCTGATGCCTAATTAATTAAGGGGCAAGGAAACCAAAAAAAGAGCTCCGAGTCTGCCACCTGCACGTCGCGCGTTTCCCCCATGGCAATGCCTTCGAGACTCCGCTCCACCTGAACGAGAAGTCATTTGCTGTCCCGTCTCGGTGCGCAACTGACCTCTCAAGCATTTTGCATGCCCTACCATGTAGAACCTGACAGCTGCCATGCAACTCACGATAGCCGCTGCTGTCATTAGGCAAGCATGCAGTCTTTCCCCTTTTTCCCCCGGACTTTCACTGCTGAAACCAGTACCTCGGCGGAGAAGGTGCTCGCTCCCAGCTCCAGCTCCAGGCCCTTCGCCTCAGCCCGGCAGAGGGGAAAGGCGACGAGAGCGCTGACGTGGCCACAGATCCGAGCTGATCCGACGTCCAACTCATTGCCCCGGGAACCATCCTCGCGAGGCACAAGCCGCTTGAGAAGTGCGCTAAATCTCAGAGTAGATGAAGCTTCAGCGCTTTCTGAACGAAGACGAGTGTTTCCGATCAGTCTGGTCGAGGCGATTGGCTTGTGAAGAGGTGCGGGAGCGCATGCATGTGCGATCAATTAACAGCTTATCACTGCTGAGACACCGCCCAGCACTTCATCTGCTCTTCATGCAAGCAGGCTGAACCCCCTCGGGCCTCCTTCATCTCGTAGCCCTGCATGTCAACGGATATAACCTGAGCCACTGCGATGATTCGCCCTCTCGTAGCTTGAGGTGAGCCCAGCATCAAAGTTGAGTGCCGGGCATCTCCACGAGCGGCCGCACGGCCTCTGGCAAGCGAGGACCATCATCCCGACAGTTGCGAGCCGCTCCAGGTCAGGCCTTCCACCGGCTGAAGTGTTCTCTTCGTCCGCCGCAGGTGCTGCAAGGTCTCGGCAACGAGACTCTCCTGAGCGCTCCATGTCGAGGCCAACCGAACCGTGAGACCGAAACGATTGAGCACAAGAGGCGGATGCGGACCGAACCCCCAGATCCCCATAATCGTCCGCAATATCTCGGCCCAGAGTGTTCTTGCATGCCCATGTGCGTGTGTGCGTGTGCGTGTGCGTGTGTGTGTGTGTGCACATGGAAGCAAGGAGGGAGGGAGAGACAAAGAGGGACAGTGAGACTCAGAGGGACAGATGGCACATGCGCTTTGCAGTCCTCCTCTTCTGTCAGGATGTCCGGCATCTTCACAACTGGATGCGAGTACGGCCCCAGGACGTCTACCTTCATGACGGAGGACACTTCACAAGAGCTCTTTCCGTCAGCGCAGACGTGAGGCCGAGCTCGGCTCAGAGGAGTCTCTTTGGCTTCGCTGTGGATCCCCTGCCCTGGCCTGCGGCTCCAGGACGGAAGACCAATTGATGCCCGGAACCCTGAGAGAAAGCAGAATGGCTCTTTGCATCGAACGAGCACAAGTATCAAGTGGAGTCGACAAGACACGACAACCGTCGACCATTCGGCCCGTGGAAGCTGAGCCGGGGAACAGCTTGTCGAGTTCGACCACCACGAAGTCCCGGCCGTCGGGCGCTTCCTAGCTTCGGATCAGAAAACCTCTACTAAAAAAATCCAGTGCGGGCACCGCCTCAATCATCCAGATTTCATCTCCCGGCTTGATCGCATGGGCCAGACTCCCGTCCAAGATCGCATTCCCCTCCACCATAAGCCTGCGCTTCGTGCCGGGGTCGAGTGATCTGATGCCACATGATGCAGACTGGAGGTCTACGTGCCAAACACCGATGGAAGTCGATCACTAGGCCCCACTGGGCCTGAGGGTCTTTCCTTCGTTTGTCAGGTCCAGTTGCACCTCGCGCAGCGTCTGACGTCTCGCGACTGGAGGGCAGAGCTACCAGCTACGAGGATGGCTGGCAATGGCTGGGTGTGGAGCATTGGCTGGCTCTTTCTCCTCATCGGTAGTTGCCTCCTGCATCTGCCAGCATGGATCTGCACGTGCGAAACGGCTACCGCGTCTGAATGCAGCACACCAACATCTTGACGGTGCACCTGAGGATTCCGAAGAGGAGTGAAGAGATAAAGCGTTTCACTGGTCTGAACCTGGCGTATGCACAGTAAGAGCTGGGCAAGCGAATTTGCAGCACTGATAGCACTGGTGCCCTTTTTGTTCAAGACATAAGCTTGCGACCCATGCATAGCAAGGAGCCCGACCAGTGTAGTACTCTGAGATGTCCTCGCGGTCTTGAGCCTACCCCTGCCCACTAGGCTCGGCGCCGCCGTGCGAAATCGAAAGACAAACTAAACACCACAGGTAATCGAGGACACCAAGGAATCAAAAAAAGTCGCAAGAAAGCTGGGCCCATCTTTTTGTCATCGAAGATCCATTTTCTCAATCAATCGAAACAAGGAGTCCGGCGGTCCTTGTCCACGCTTGGAAGGACCCAGCTTCCTGAATCCTTGCAAGCCCCCAATACACTTCTCGCAATGAGGGAATTCGGAATCCGAATGCCTCTTCCTCCTTCGCAGGTGCTTGCACCTTCGCCTTGGCTTTGGCCGTGCCAAGGGAAAGAGGCGTGGAGCCACCAGCACTTCCCGTCGCCTCAGGAGTTGCCGGCCCATCTTCTGACAACATCCCTCTCGAACTGAAGATCAGACTAGGTCTTGCTTTTAGACGCGAAACAACCTCGGTGCTAAGCTTCGCTTGCACTCCGGCACCGGGTCAACCCGAGAAGCCAGCCGACCACCTACTTTGACCCTGAAACTCCCGCCTTGAGTGTGTGGCGGTTCAGCCTGCGGCCGCCCGCCGCCTGGACCACGAATTGGTTCAGGTTTCGGGTCATGAAGTCGACTGAACCGTCAATTCACCGAAAACCTGAACCCTGTTTCGGCCCTGACCAGCTCAATTTGTGAGCAATCCAAAATATTCTTGTCGCATATGGCCACAAGTCTCACCCTTCCAAGCTGAAAGACTGAACTGAACAGGTCTAATGGTGTATCCCTACCCGACGAAGTTCCGAAGACAGCGATACCTCCCTGCTGTGAGGTGCATCTGCGTGGCCGCAGGAGGGGCTTGCTTTGTCAAGCTCTCACTGTTACCGGTATGAGTTCATCTGCGAGGGGCCATATTAGCAGAGCCTGTTGCCTTGACATATTACGCTGTAAGGGCCATGCATTGGCTTTCGGATTCTGCAGACGCTGTACGGTAAAGCTGCTACTCACGCAATCCAGCTCATAAGCAAGATTGTTTCAGCGAGTCTTCGGGAACTCAATTTTGCACAAGAATCCCCCGGCCGTCAGGCACACGGCCGTCGCTAGAGACCGGGACATCTCCGAGCGTGATGTGTTCCGCCAGCTCCTCCATGACACCGGGTACTGACATAGACTGGCTGCAGCTCGTGCGCGTATCTCTGGCCATTGTCTTCTGGATGTGTGACACAGAATCTACATGCCATCTTCCATCTCCTGCGCAGACGAGTCCGCTTCTCCGCAGACTGCAGGGGTGGTGGAAACCGCGGCACGCGGACCGCCCCTGGAAGTTGCTAAGAAAGTTGCAAGTATGGCTCAGTGTCCAGGAGTGCCCCAGAATAAAAATCTGATCCTACTCGTTCTTCGGCTTCGAAGACTCAAAAAGCTCAAAGTCAGGTGGCCGTGTGTCTTCCACGCACTACGCACAAGAACCCTTCAAGCCAGGCCACGCACGGCATGAGGCAACACCTCAGTTCGTCGACACCAACTGCGCTCGGGAACTTTCCTGAATCCGGCAATCTCAGTATATGCTGTCTTTCGAGCAACTGGCCCTCAAGCAAAGCCAATGGTTCCCTAAAACATGTGTCGCTTGACGCACCTCGGCACGGGAGGTCGCCCCACCGATGGCATACGACATGGCTTTTGACGCAGCCACGGGAAGTTCCCTTTCTGTCTTAACATATCCCACTTCCTGTTCAGCTGCGCTCCGACGAGGTGTGAATGCTTGTGGTGTGCAGCGAACTGTTCCGTGGAAAATGGAAAAACACTTGCGATTTTCTTCTCGGGGTGAGCATTGCCAAACGGCTGCCCACGACGTTACTCCTGCACAAGGAGAGTCACACTACACCATGGCGGCCGTCGATCGTAAGAACTGCTGCGGGGCTGCCCTTGATGCACTCTGAGATAAAGAAACAAGAAGCATTTTTAGTATGTCGGAGCTATGTTGCAGAGCTTCGGCGGTTTTCCGTTCCTGGGCGAGCACGTAGAGCTGCTGAAGGGATGCAGCAACACTCACCCCAACAGTTCCTGTAATGAAATAACTGACAGAGAACTCTACGGCTTTGGCACTCAAACCTGCATGGATGGAAGCACAGGCATGACATGCACTCGCATGTCCACGAAACAACTGCAGCCAACTCTGCATCAACGGACGTAGAGCCTGCTGTGGTGGAACAACCATCATACGCTTCACGACGACGTCTACCGAGTAATCTAAGGTTACGGCAAGAGCGGCAGCACATGCGTAGCTTGGTCCACTGGACAAATGTGAACTCAGCATGTGTTGGGCACCAAAGAAGATGGAGTCGAAGATGGCGTTACGGAGGCCTGCTGACCTCATCCGTATTAGTATTGATCCTGTTTGGCCGCTGGCAACAGCTGACCTCATCACCGCTAGAACGGTCGAAGTCCCCTGCGCACGAACTCGCTGACTTTGAAGAACTTTCCGATACTCAGGCAGAGCTGCAGCTGAGCCCGTTATGAAGCCCGAGCAGAAGCATCCAACGAAGCAGGCCTGAGTGCGCGAGAGGCCAGCAATTTGAACGGTTTGAGTGCAGAGCTCGGCTAGCAAAAACATTGGAGCTCTCGTAATGACCTTCTGCTGCATCGCTGGTGCCAGGCCGCGGAAGAATTGAGAAGCTTGAAAGGCACCAGGCGTCCCCGGTCGTTCCCCGCCAGCTGCGACTGCATTGATAGCTTTCCGGACTCCTCCACGGAATGGGTCAGACGTCCCACTGGTCTGCATGCGGATCTTCACGACATCGAAGGGGTGCGCACACACTGTCCCCGGTATGGCGCCAATTGCACCCACCAACCCCTTGTGCATGCACTCTTGCAGATTGATCTCCAGGCCCATTGCAAGATGTGGCTCGACACACTGCTAGACTCGGTAACCATTGAAGCTTGTGGCTACGGATGCAAACCAAGGGCCACTAGGCCGACATGCCTCAGCACCTCTTGCTCTACCAGTTAGCAACTTCATCATGCACAGAACCATCTGCAGCCTCTCTTGCGGCAAATGACCGATATCCAGAGCAGCTTCGTTTTGCCTGCTCTCGAGGCGGCTCGATCTTCTGCGAGTCAAATTCAATTTTATCACACTGCCACGGCCACTCCAAGTTTGCAAGTTTGCGCGTATGGGATGTAGCCACGGCAGGGTCTACCGAAACGATTGTTGAAGAGGAAGTGGGCTAACGTAAAGTTGCCAGCAGGATGTCAAAAGGTAGGAGGAGCCAAGCATCGTTCCTCTTCACTTAGAAAAAGTTACTTGAGTTGAAAGAGTCTGACCTGTCAGCGCAATCATACACGGACTTTAAAGGCATAGCTCGAGAAGAGCCAAATAATGCACCGTGTGGCTGAAGGTCCCATGGACGTAACATGGTGACACGCGCAACCGCCGTCGCTGCCGTCCAGCGCATGCCCTGAAGCTGAAGCGTCGCCAGACACACACGCCCGGATCTCAGATCTGGGGACCTTCAGGGCGAAGCACGAAACCTTGCATGAAGATCAAGTGGGCGCAAAAACACACAGGCACACACACAAACACACACACACACACAGCGAAGAAGATGTGACAGCACAGAAAACGACAGATTCAGGCAACCATGCAAGGGCCCCTTGGCCAATATGAAACAACAGCCGCGTGAGGGTGTTTTGGGCTGGCCATCTCAGCAGGTGCGTGGCTCCAACATCCCGGTACCATATCAGCATACTCTACTAAATAGGCTCTTTGTTAGATGCCCACTCTTCAGGTGTGGGGCATCCCCCTGCAGACAAACACCACGTTCAGGCGTCTAGGCACGACTTACACACGATTACACACGCACACACACACACATGCGCGCACAAACTCGAATATCCCCTCAGGCCGCTGATGATCTGAGACTAGAAAGCCTACATGCGGGGCTTGAGGCTTAGCCCCATATTATAGCCAAATGCCATCGGACAGCAACTGGGAACTCAAGAGACATCTCTTCCGGGTCTGTTATTTGCGTGCATTGCAATTTGATGTGGTGCACAGACAAACACGCATCCAAGTTGATCATCACGTTGATCTGATCTGGAAGAACCAACAAATGATGATGACAATGATGACGGTGATGATGATATTTTGATGATGCTGATGCTGATGCTGATGCTGATGCTGATGCTGAAGATGGAGATGGAGATGAAGATGAAGATGAAGACGATGATGATGATGATGACGACGACGATGACGGTGATGATGATGACGATGATGAGGCGAGGAATGCTGCAGCATGCAATCAGGTGAAGGTGAGAACAACATGAGGCACACAAGTACGAAACTTTCGTTCAAACCAACCTACTGCAAGGAGGCGAAGGGAAAGCTTAACCAAATTCTCTGAATCATTTCGCGCCCTCCCAACACTCAACTGTACGCGCTCCATCTTGCAAGTGACTTGACCACACTGGTGTATGAAGCGTGACTTGCATAATTCATACGCTTGCTTGTGGCTATGTCATGTCTTTAATGTCTAGAATCGTCTCGAATCTAGAAGCGCGGATTAACTGGACAAGCTGCGCTCAGATCCTACTTCGTGACAAAGCGATGGCTTCACTCAGACGGAGCACGGGCGCCCGATCACACGAGAACTGAAGATGGCGCTGCTGACAGAATTGGTGAGCTCAAACAACCCTGGTCGCGGTCGCTAGCGGGAAGAGTCGGCGGAAGGCGCTGGCGGACTGGAAAACGCTACGCCTCGAGGCCTCCATGGTCTCCAGGCACCCGAAAGGGCCGAGGCCGATGCCAATGCCGTGTCCGCGCGTTGGCGCATGCAGCATCGCTGCATAACCCCGATCTTTGTCAGAACCCAGCTACGAGTAAACCGGCTTAGGCAAGCACGGATACTCATCCCGTCATCCATGCCTGCGGAACTCCACAACGACAGCAAAAACGGCTATCCGGGCGACCTTTCTTCTCGCTCCCTGCCTCCGGCAGCGGAGGATGGTAGACGTGCAGCGAGACGCAAGGCCTAAGAAAGAGCAGAGACGCCACAGGCGTGGATGACGACGTCCTCTCAGGCGCAAGCGTCTCGGAGGAGTGGCTGTGCCTCCAGGTGGCAGGTACGGCACAGGAAAACTTGAAAGGTATTCACGCAGAACAAGATTGGACCAAGCTGCTCAATGATGTCAGCACCGGCGGCACCTGAAGTCTCTTCCCGGCTCAGAAATGAGCAGCTTTCCTGCCACATGAACCACATCTGCATTTCTCTTGCTTAGCCTCGCCATAAACTAATGAAGTACTGGAAAGAAGAGCACAGTTGCAGCTCGGCGTCATGCCTCCTTGAGCACACTGGATCGAACGACTTGCGGCCCTTCCGCACCTGATGCAGCGGACAGAGGGATGATCTGGCAAGCCTAGAAACTCAATTGCTGCAGACTCTGGGCGACGGGACGGGTCAATAGCGGAACAGGCACCGCCGAAGGCAACCAACACAGTTCATCAGCCCCGCAAACCCTGAAAAGCCTTCCCGATCGACTGCCGCGGTTGCATACAACTCCCGACACCGGACTTTACATCAACTCGACGGACACTCCGTGCACACGCTTAGACGGCAGGTCCAACGGTGCGACGACGAAACGGTGATCAATGATTTGTCCTTGCAGCTCAAGCTGCGCAGAAGCCGAGCCATCACAGCCAAAACCACACACACCGAGACAGCCTTTCTGAGGGGAGTTACACAGCATGTTGACGTGGCGAACTGTTCAGTACCTGGCAGCCCTTCTGACGGATGAGTAGTCGCTCAAGGCGCTCGTCTACGAAAGCTTGAAGAAGTGCACTACTACTCTTGTGAAGTCTCTCCTTGTGCACCAGGCCTGAGGGAGCCTGTCCCTGCGTAAAGGCGCACCGACCGTGTCTCTCACTCACTCACTTTTCTTTCGGCAGGGCTAGGGGCAGAAGGGTTTCCCCCTCTGCACTCACTCACTCTCACTCTCTCTCTCGCTCTCTCCATGTCATCTCTGGGCTCAGTGAGTGCAGCAACACCAGAGAAAATCTCTCAATCCCAAAGACTCGAACACCAACACGCGCTCAAAGCAGCCAGGCCTATGTTCACTGCTCGCTCCTCCAGTTCGCCTTCGAGAACGAGCCTGGTAGCATCTTACGGCTTCGCAACGACTGAGGCACATGTCATCTGGGGCCACTGCGTCCAGCTCATGCCGGTGCCACCCTCAATGGCAACGGAGCGCCTGGGCACTCGCAGCTGTGCGACGCTTTTCGAATCTTCGGGCAGAGTCGGGAAGACCCGTCGACGCTGTCACCGCCCAACACAATTCCAATGAAGCTGCTGCAGATGGAAGTGGTCCGAAACTGAAACTGGAGCTTCAATAGCCATCTCTTTCTCACACTTCTGCCTATTCATCCTTCGAAAACAGGTCCAAGAACCCACTCTGCATAACTTGGCGGATGGGGTGCAGATTAAGACCCCGTGAAAACCCGGCTATTCGTGCCGAAACTCGTTAGCTATTGACCCACCTTCGACAGACTTCTGTGGCTTTGGTCAAGGCCCAAGGCGCTCTGGGCTGTTCCCCCAAAACGAGAGGATGATCTTGGCAAGCGGCAGGGTGGCTTGGAGTCTACATGACTTCCTGATTACGATACTGGCTGGTCAGATTCTGCACAAAAGGCAGGGCCGGACCGTCGGATGCTGTGCACAAAAAAAGGCTCAGCGAGCAACGCTGTACTTCTTCTCCTGCGCGACTAGGATATGCCTCGGTACGGCCGCAAGACGGGAGTTAACGAGTGAAATCCAGGAGCTGCACGTTTTCTTCCGAGCGCTGCACTTTGGCCAGGCACTGCCTGCTTGGGATGACCCGCCTGGCATAGCCTTGGATGTGCAGTGGGTGGCCGGTCTGGCCGCTTGGCGACATGTGGGACCCAGAAGCTTGTTTCACCTCACTGAGCGGGTGCCGCAAAAAAGTCCTGGCCTACTGCGGCGTGGAAACGCTGTTTGGTACGAGCTCTCGATCCAGTGCGTACGTGTGGCAGTGAGGGACAGCCGATCTCGCCACTCTTGCGGGTTGAAAACCGCCTGCAGTCCGAGGGAATCAATACGGCGCTCTGAAGAGCCTATTCCTCTCCGGCCTTGGAGAGCAGAGTCGAGATGACACTTGGCGCGACTTCCGGGCGAGAGAACTCTTCATTCAGACTCGGAATGCGAGACACACTGATCACTCGTCAGCCAGCCCCATCAGTATCTATCCACAACACGTCCAGCTCAGGATGCCACAGGCTCTGCAGCCCCCGGAAGGACAAGAACCTGAAGGACAGCTGAACCGGAGGAAGAAACATCGACACTGATGTGGTCCTGGGGCCAGTATTATCATTCCATGCTCGCACAACTCTTGACAAGGCCAGTCCGGCGTACCATCGTCCCGCAGTGCGAACGGCTCGCCTCAGCAGTTCCAGTTCTACAGGTACCACAATTCTGAAACTGCGCCAGCATGATGGCTGCCATTGCTTTCAAGACCTCATCAACGAAGATGTCACAGAATGTCCTATATGGTCTGGCACTTCAACCTATCGGGAAGGCCGTCCCCTCGATGCAAGCAAAATCAGGCAGGACCATGTCAAGTCCAACTTGAACCTCAGGTGAGGACACTTTGAAAAGCAACCGCTACCCCTGACCCCTAGGCAGCCCCGCGCACCCCATTCGTGGTGATGGGCTCTCATCTTTCCCAAAATCCGAAACACACATGACACGAAAATGCTCTCTGCGATGAGTTCGAAAAGGTACTTGGGAAAGGGCAGGCCTCCTCCCCTGTTTGTTCACCACGGGTTGAAGACACACAGAGCGAACCAAACTAGGAAACGGAAACATGGCTTAGGTGCAGTATTGAAAACGACTTACGACCCTCTTGACAAGTACTACTACCCCGTGCGCGGGCGGATCCGTTTTCCACAAGTCTTCCTGTGATCGGAGACCGGCCTGGCCGCCCGGAAGAACAAACGTCTGCTGCTTGGGTTTACAAAGTTTTCATTGACCTCAGTCAGACTTTACACCTCGCACCTGTGACTCTCCTCGGCATATCTTCTTGAGCACTTGCAAATTGGCACCACCAGCGTCTGAAGTTAGCAAGGTCTCTTTGGAACCGCGGCTACCATTTTCAGCGACTGATTCATCCACAAAGCACGTGGAATCATACAAGCGGATATGCCAACCCGTTTGCGCCACGCTTCATTGACGATACATTCAACCTCATGTGTAGAGTCGGGGCTCGAACATTCTGATGCACGGCCAGGCAGCGGCGAACAAGTGCGCAGCTCCCTGGAAGCTGCTGTCCAGCTATCACCCTCCCTTGCCCCTGCCCCCATCGCCTGCCCCGGCATCAGTGCGAGGGCTGCCAGCTTGAATATGCGTGGGGATGTACAGGCATAACAGGTGGTACAGTTTCAAGGATGGTTACCGATTATGTCGGCGCAACCTCCCTTGTCCTGACACCCACTGCTTCAGATATTTGGTGCCAAGTGGGAGACGAGCTGGAGAATGCTTCCGATCCTTTTGTGGCATCTGCCTGCCAGGGCAGGCCGGCAGCTTCTAGCAGAACACTGCCCGCCGCCCGCTCCCGGTGCCTGCCCAACGAGCCAGGGAAGGTCGCGTCTCTCCGTGCCCTTCTCCGAATGAAAAGTAAACCTCGGATGCACGAGTCAGACGGTGCAACCAAGGCAACCCAAGAACAGCCTGAGTGCAACCAAGTGCTTCTACACGAACAGGCTTGCAAACTTGGATGGCCCTTGGCCCTTCCAATTTGCTGAAACAAGCCCTATGTTGAGGTCCGGGCGACGTGAGAGGAGGAGAGAAAACTTGAATCTTGGCACAATGGACTGCAATGTCGCTTGCCTTCGGCATGCTGCATCGCTTGGATCCCCACCGAAACTGCTGGCTCAGTCTCGCTGAGATTCTTGACATCGTGCATGCGCACCTTCGTGCAAGGCAGGCTGAGCAAGGCCAGGTATGCAGTCCAAACCTCACAAGCTGCTATCAGGATCTGAGGATCGGGCACCACACTCCTGCAGAGCAGGCCATACTGTAGCAAAGACCAGTTATGCATGAGATGGAGTGCCGGGACACTGGTGGGACAAGGATAACAAAGGAAACAACGCAAGTCTGACTCGCCCGTTTTGCGAGCTTTCCCCTGCGATGTAGGATGCTGAGATCTTGGTTTGCTTTGCTTGTAGTAGCAAGACACAGCAGCCCCGGACGCTTCCCGAATGCTTGCCTGCTCTGTCTTGTCGCGTCATCCACGATAGTATGTTACGACGGTAGGGCGAGTTCGGAGGCGATGCAGTTTCTGTCAAGAGCGAACGCCTCCAGAAAGCTGGCGGAGCCCTCGCCGAGCTCCGTTTGGCGCTCGACCTCAGCGGCCGCTCGAATCTGCTTGCGCTCTGGGCTGCGAAGCGCCAAGGCGCTGAACGTTGCTAAGACTCCCACATCACTTTCCCACGGGAAGAGGCCAGGGGAGTACTCCTCACCAGGGTCACCACACACCATCACACACCTGTGTCCCAACTCAGCCCTCTCCTGAAAGAGGAGATTCCCATGAAGGACCTGTCCCGCTCACTTCAAGACAATGTCTCTGCCCTACATCATCTGCATGGAAACAGCTCGCTCTTGGCTCCCGAGCTTTCAGCCACATCACACGCCCTGCGCAGTGGTTCTCAAAGAAAGACAGCACGACATGAGAAACTGGACCCCGCCTCGCCCCACAGTGTGCGGAGGGATCTTCTGGCCGGGGCCTCGAGATGCGACTGACCGGGGCTGCCACCAGCTCGCAGAGTGCCCGAATGAGGTCCAGGCTCCAGCAGGAAATGACAACGGAAAACTCATCGTCACCTTCTAGACACCGGACGTGCATGCTTTCCAATTCAGCTTTGGTGCCGAAGCACGGAAGCAACTCTCAGCATCGATATGTTTTGCTGCATCTGGAACGAACTGAGGGCTTTTGCAGTGGATGATGTGCTGGACGGGTTGAAACCTTAAGCAGTGGCGCAGTTCGAGAGCACCAGTGCCAACACTTCCACTGAGACGACTCAGAAGTCAGACCTTGTGATTTGCAGTCATTTTTGAGAGGTGCGTAATGGGTCCAGCAGGGGGATGCAGTTCTTTCGAGTTCAAGCTGGACTCACAGAGAACTCCGAGCTGCCCTGCTCGCTGAAGTGCATGGGACTTGCGTAGGAAGCCTGGGAGAGGACTCTAAGCTCAGCATAAACAACCCTTTTCAGGAGCCGAAGCCTTTACCTCGACTTGAGCCGCCGGCCCATTCCATGTCCGTCATCTCTGCAGACACCAGCAGATCCAGCACGGGATGCAGATGAGTTTTGCCATCGCCCTCCTAGCGCGCGCAAGAAGCAAAAAGGCCCGCAATGTCTCTCCTGGTGCGGCCCCGGCCCGTGCCTCGGCTCGGAGGTCACTGAGCTTGCTGCAGAAGTCTTGCCTTAAATTCAGAGCGGAAGTGGCGATCAATGCATCATCTGCCAGTTGAATGGCTGGAGGCCGGCATTCGGGCTAACTCTGAGGCGTAAGGCAGGCTGAGACTCTTGGATTCCTCAGCGGCCTAAGCGAGGGCGAACCGCCCAGATCTACCGCGCGGGCGAAAAACTCTACCCGAGCCAATTTGAAGCCCTCCCTGCCTTCTGCAATCCCTCAGGAACGAAGACGCTGACCATTGGTGCTGTCCTCAAGCGTGAAGGCTAAGCCGATATCAGCTTGCAGGAGTATCGAAGGAGAGCTTTTGAGGCTTTGACTTTGGCGGCGCACCAGTGGGAGGGAATATACGGCACTCCTGAAGCAGAAGTCTGCAGAGTTCCGCTGGCCAAGCGGTTGTAGTTGTAAGTAGCAGGGCCAAAGCCATGAGCTTACGCAGAGTCCCTTGGGCTTCGGAGCCTTGCCTGGAAGGGTGGCGAGTACACATGCAGAGAGACTGCCACCTCCGCAAGCTGGTTTCAACATCACGATTGCACAGGTCACACACAATCTCCTATGCACAAGGCCTTTTGTCTGACAGCTACAAGACACGGCAGCAGGTTCTGCGCACTGTTGAGTGGGCAAAGCTGTCGAACATAGGCCATCGAGCCCCATGCATCGCTCTCGCTGGGATTCTCTATCTGGTGAAGACCCAGGGAATCGTGCATGAAGCTGACCTCATCCAGTGCAGTCAGCAACTTGAAGTGAGCGGACGCTCGTGGATGCAGCCCGCGAGTCAGAGATTCCTCCTTTGGAACATCATCAGCAGTTCTCCAGCGCTCTTTGGATCAGCCGGAGCGCAGGAAAGGCAAACAACTCCCAGTGGTGAAACTGCAGATAATAACAGGGTACACAAGCCTTGTTTTTTTCGCTTGTCGGGACCATTACTCAATAGATCTTGTTGGCTGCATGCGAATACCCTGCACAGTCAGCATCTCCTTGCCTTCATTGTCTTTGGAACGGCGTCTGAGAGGCTTGCCAAACACTCCGAAACCAGATCACGGATGCCACCAGCTCCAAACGAAAACCAGGGCTGTAGAGCTTTGTCAAAGGCACTCAGCACGAATGCCCTCATGACAGCGCACCAAACAGGAAGCTCATGCCGATGCTGGCAAGCAACCTTGGCGGCCAATCTAGCGAAGCTTAATTTCTGGCGAAGTCATCACATCCAGAAAGCCGGGACATGCCAGGAGGCAGGAACCAGAGCGTTACCAAGGGCTGGCTGGTGACCTCGGTTCACTGACCAGGCAATAAAGCAACCTCATCAACCTCCTCAGTTGCTTGCGCTTTCTTCGAGCGAGACTTAGGCATCCACGAAGAACGCGAAAGCCATGGGAGGGCTGAGAACTGTCAGGACGAATGCCACAGACCTTACCACATGCAGGTTTGGAAGGGGTGCAAACAAACGAATCAAGTCGCAGCTCTGCTACCAAACTATCAAAGCGACAGGACGCTCGAGATCGGGAATGGTCCTGCAAGGAGCCTTAGCATGGCTCTTCACATTGGTAGAGATGCAGCGCTCAGTCACGGTTGCTTCGGCTGCGCACGTGCCCTTGATCGCCTGGGCCTCATGTGCTCAGGTGCTAGGCCGAGGCTGGCTGCTTCGCAATGCCCAGCCGCCAGCCTCCAGCCAGTCTGCACTCCCATCGGCACTGTAGAGGGGCTTGTCGCTGGGCGCGCCAGCGAGGTCTCCGACCTCAAGCTGCAAACACGAAGTGGAAGGCGCTGTCGCCACATGCAGCCAGATGGCGGTCTGAAGCCTGCTGGGAGCGACAGTCTCATCGATGGCCTGGACACGATTCTAGTGGAGCTTCTGAGCTTCTCTACCAGGCCTAGCCCGAACAGCACTGAAGCAAGCGGCACCTGTCTCTATCTAAACATCTAGCCTGAGCGACACTGCTCCTGATGTGGCAGGTCTCTGTATGCATCTCTGGACCCGAATTACTCGTTCCGTCGCACCGCCTCGCGCGGTCACCGTCGCAGCCCAACCCCATCCCACCACTACCCATTCACAATGTAACCTAACCCTAAGCCCTGCCTGAACACGTCGCACATAGCTTCGGCCATCGTAGCCCAAGAAAATCACAACTGACCTCATTCGCTGACAGTGTTGCAAGACTGGCAGGTGAGATGATATTCACCGGGGCAAGCTCTTTTGTCGGCAGGCGATCATGTCGAGTAATCTTGTGCCGCTGGTCGATCAGAGTAAACACATTTCCGATTGGCACTGGCCAGGGAACGCTTCCTGGAATCAGTTGCACGGGCGGACAAAACATTTAGTACAAGGCCCACACTGTGACATTGCGAAGCCTGTGAGGTCGAAAGCGCCGACGATCTCCCATGCTTCACCAAGCAGTTGTTGATTGATTGATGTTGTCTTGCGCTATGGACCACCATCACGAGATCGTGCGACCTCTGACCCCATTGGGCGGATGTGTGCGGTCCCAGAAGGGGAAGATCACCAGGTGCTGGAGAATTCGGTGCACAGGCCTCGCTGCACAACAGCACCCGGATAGTTCAAACGAGCTCTGCTCGACAAGCATTCGGCCAAGTGAGAGCAAGCGATCAGCTCTGGACCGCAGATTATGCCACTGATACACAGAGGTATGAATTTTATTTCAACCAGCACTACAAAGGTTGATCCGCCGCCCATTGCCCATCGCTGCTAGCTCTCCTCTTGGCGGCACTTGAGGCCTCTGTCCAAAAATTCAGGCAGCCTTTCAACGACGAGCTGTCCACCAAAAGTTGCCACAGGATGGCGTGATCGGTTTGCAAGTCTGGGGACAATGACATGAAGCCAACTGCTCCTCCCTTGCCAAGGTCAAGGATCCATGCAAGCCCAAAGGCCGCCCGACATGTGATAACCGAAGCGATGCGATGACTCTGATGCATGTCGGTTGGTTTCAGGGCGCAGGTTCGTGGATTCGGGGACCGCGAGTTCTGACACAGTTGATGTAGTATGTAGTCCCATGAATCGGTTGCGGTGTCAGATTCGGGGTCCTTGGGGTATGAGCCTTCCGGCTCGGAGCTTGAGGTCTACATGGAGACTGGCACGAAAGGGATGAAGGGAGGAGCGGAAACGAACTGGTCACAGCGTCCCGCTCCTCACTCCCCTATCCGTGCTCAATCTTTTCCGATGAAGAGCAACGAGCCCGAGTTGCACGAATTACTTGGCAACAGGCACACGAGCATGTCTTTGCAGCCAAGAGAACAACCAAAAAAATCGAGTCACCAGAGCCCACGTTGCAAGGTCAGACCATGCGTCAAAGAACTAGCAGTTCGCTCTGCCATGGTGGGGTGACAGCCTGGTGGATCGATTCGTGGGCATCTTGTGTCCCACCATGCCCCAAAAAAGAGTCTGTTGACTCACTCAGGCAGCTTGAAAGCCCGTGCTGAGAGGCTGGCTTGCAAAGGCGCTAGGCAAGGACATTTGCATGCCAGGCACAGGCCAGTCTTCTCCCAAACACACTACCGTTTGGAACCTTCAGCTGTATGTGACCTGCAACAAGCGAGCACACATGTGTTGCACACTATGGATTGCCCTGGGCTTTGCCTTCCACCACTTGCAACAAGACCTCCGCATCCCTTGCCCTAGCTTTAACTAAAGGCGTAAGGGAACGGAAGGAAAATCTCTTGGCAAGAAGATGCTGGAGGCAGTTCCGATTGCTCCATAGCCGATCGTCAAAGCCTTCATCCTGCAGCATTGTAGAATTCTTCCGACTCTTCCAGCTTCCTCCAACCCGTGGCTAAGCCGCCACGGACGGGTGGAAAGAACGACAGCTCCAGCCCGCGCGGTCACACCTCCATATGGGGCTTGCTTCCTGTGCAGCCGCTTTTTCACAGTAAAGTTCCGGCGATTCCGCGGGAAAGCTAGCCCTGGCTCCGTCCGACGCACACAGCAGACTCAGGTGCGAACCGCCGTGGCTGTTCTGGCCCACTGACAGCTGGCTGTTTGATCGAAGCCTGAGAAAAATCAAGGTGCACTTTGACTTGGACCGGAATCTGGCTCGCGCATACCTGTGGCCGCTGACAGATTCTCAAAGTCGGCTTCCACCTCATGGAGCGCCTCGATCATGTGGCCCATCTCCTGTGTGTCAAAACATCCGTACCCGACTTGCGGAGATTCTTCTACATCAATGTCGGTCCTCATCCAGCTCCACCACCAGGCTCTCGTTGTTTTCGGTGTCGATACTATGAAGCCTGGATTCCATGTGGTGGATCGCTTCCTGTCGGACCGTGCAAGTGCATAGCTGTTGCAATTTACGAGTGCTCTTCCACAACATCCCGCTCCCGTGCCTGAACTTCTTTGAGATCCGAGTCGAAGCGCTCCTTTTCCATCTTTTGGATGTACTGCTTCAGCGTCTTTCCTTAGAAAGAGTGGAAGGTCAGATCCCTGAAAACGGTGCGGTAAAAACTCCCTCTACCAGTACCTTGTGGCACCCGAGGTGCTGAGGGCCATGTAGCACACGCCCAGGGTTCCCGTGAAGCTCGCCGGGACGAGCAAAGCCCGCGGACCTGGCATCATATTCTCCTCGTAAACTCCTTAGTGAAACGCAGAGGAAGGTCTACGAGTCTACGACACTGGCTCCGGCCCTCTCTCAGCGAAGCTCCAATGAGGCCGCCAATAAAGAAGGATGTCCACAAACCCGACAAGACCAAGAGCTTGCGTGCCTCGGATTTATGCCATGCACCCGGCAGGGCTCCCTTATGAATAGAATGCATGCATGCTTGGCACGTCGACGCCAACTTCTGCTTTCTCCACGTCGTTCAGCTCAGATCGACGGCACCCCTCCAAGCATGGCTGCAAGACTATGGATACTCCTGGTAGTGTGTGGGCACGCTTCTCAGTGATTGCTCTGCCTCTGATGCTTCACTGCAAATCCCTCTGCTAGGGCGCCTAGAGCTTCCCACAGTGCACGGAGTGCTACAGCAGGGGATGCCTTGCGCAAGAAAATCATGCTGATGCGGCCCAGCGTGGATCCAATGTCAGTGACCTCAGTTGTTGGACTGAGCGCATGCAGCTTCAAGATGCTGGGGCATCACCGTCCAACATGCAGGCCAACGGCATGTTGCTCTTGGCTATCACAAAACAACACAAATCTTGATCACCAGACATTCACGGGGCGCCTCAAAAGACTGTCGCCTCTCTGGAATCCAACAGTTTCGTTTGCGCGGGCGCAAGGGGAGTCTCAAAACGCGCGGCGGATCTCACAGTGGAGTGCTGGTGCTCGAGCCTTGCCTTCTGTTGACCCGTTAGGTGCCCGCAAGGGGCCATAAGGCTGCGGGAACCTCCGTCGGCTACTAGCCGCTCTTTCATGGGGCGAAAGGGCGCGTACCCATGTGGCACTTGAGACATCTAAGCCCCTTTTTGAGAGACTGACCGTTCCCGTCACGTGCGTCGTGCGCACGATGGCTCCGAAGTGCGATGTGCACATCGCATTCCTTGGCTGCCAGCTTTGGCTCTGCAACTGCTCTGCACTGCCCGGCCCGGCTCCAATTTTCCCAGGCTGCTGTAGGCCACATGCAGCCGCCACCAGGCACACAGGGAAGAGTCTGGCACAGCTGAGATGATAGATTGCAGAGATGCTTGCAGCTTCAAGAGAGACTGATTCAGACCACAGCCAAGTGCCGGTGCATGCCGGTGCCATGGGGAATAGGCGAGCGAAGCATCGGTATTCCGGTACTCCATCAAATTTTCACAGCGGTGCTACGGGCGTTTGTGAGTGTTTTGGTGGGGGCTGCAGTGGCCGTGCTTTCTCAGTGAAAACCTGAGCAGGGGTCGCAAGCTTTTGACGCTTGTCGGTCAGTATCCAGAAGTGGTGCTGCACTATGTTGTGTTCGTCCCACATGAACACAAATGCGGTGCGATGATGATAAATGTCACAGCTTCATCACCCGACACCTGTTCACCGTGTTGCTTTTCCTGTGCAATCTTGAATAACTAGGGTGCCGTCTTCTAGCTATCTTCCGCCCAGCAAAGAGACTGCACCCTTTCCTAGTCTGCCCCGGACCCACGTGTTGCGGTTCTTGGCCTCCCTGGAACGAAGGCAGCCAGGACGAGCAGCGTGGAGTTCAGCACCAGGGCCAGACCGTAAAAGGCTTTGCCCAAAAAGTGCACCTGGCTCGGAGATGCTCGGAGTTGTGCATTCACACAGCCCCCTCTTCCATGCAAGCTCGCAGGAGCCCACTTGATTTTTGTCGATGAGCACACCGCAGGCATAGGCACCTTGCGCCGTCATGTCACCGGCAACCCCAAGTTAAGAAAGGTAAATCACGACCCAAACAGTGCCCAGCAATGCGAAGCCCAAAAAAGCCTTCCAGATGCGGCCAAAGGAACCAAGCAGGAAGGAGCCTACGAGAGCCACCGCCTCCTGGAGGCTCTCCATCTCCACACCATCTTGCAGGGCAAACACGACTAAGGCTCACAGGCTCTTCGACCCGGAGTACCGATTCCAAGCGCCTTGGTGCACACCTTCGATTCGGAAGGCAATCGCTGAAGTGCTGCCAGTAACGTGAGACGCATAGAGGTGCCTCCATCCACGTCAAGATGGTTAAGACCCAACAAGCGATCGATTTTGCTTACCAACAGGCACTTGGAAGATCGTCATGTGGTGAGGGTATCCAGTACATTCTGCTAACTGCTACGCGTATGCTGTAATCTGGTCAAGGTACCAACTTTTGAAAGCAATCACGTTCGAAGCGCCAGCGCACGCGGCCAAACACCTGTGAGTTTTCAGACCAAAGCTTTGACTGCAAACTTGTGCACAAATCTGCGCAGTCGGTGGCAGCAAGTGTCGAGCGGCAGCTGTCAAGCTACAAAGTGTACAGTCAAGACACCATCCGAATCCTTGGATCGCTGTAACACTCTAAGAGAGCTTCTAACGGTGTCTGGCTGGCAAGCGGAGAAATGACGTGATCTTCTGAATATACAGGTTGCACCTTTCGCTCTGTCCGTGAACTTAGACTTGAGGCTAGGGAAGCCATTTTCTTCATACGGCGCGTGAGGGTGCATCCTTCTTGCTATCTTCTTCCACACACAACACACACTCTTGCTCTCTCTCGCTCTCTCCCGCTCTCTCTCGCCCTTCTTGTTTTCTCAATCAGTCTTGTTTCTTGTAGAGTGAGTGACTCCAGGCTGCGTAGGGCCACTTGCGTCGCGTGAGCCAGCTCTCACTCGAACTGCTACTGGTACGGCCTTGATCTGAAACTCTTCCTGTCTCTCTCTCGCTGTCTCTGCGTCTCTGTTTCCGTCTTTTTTGGTAAAGCCGAGCCACCCATGACCCAGAACTTTGGCCGTTGGAAGCTCTTCCGGATGGCTGCCGCTTTCTCCTTGCGAGTCACTCGCCGTGAATCCCCCGGAAGGAAGCAGCCCTTTGCAACCACTTCAGGAAGAACATCTTGGCCAAGACTGTCATCGCCCCCTACAAGTCGCCGGAAAACCCGCAGAAAAGGCAACCGTCATCCCCGATGTCTCCTTGATCTTCTTGGTGGGTGAAGAGGCCTTACGGGAAGGGGAAGGCCATGCTTCGCAGATGCTTCAAGATGCCTTCGGCAAGTGCCGCTGGCTTCACGTGCCCCGATCTTAGAGAATCTCTTCTTACACTGGCCTTTCCAATTTCCGATCAAGAGGCTGTGGACCTGTTGGAAGGAGATGCCTCCTTCTGGCATGTCGACTTCTCGGGTGCCTGCGGATAAACGTGCGAGGAATCTTGTATCAACTTGTCACGTGCTTCTTAATGTGGCAAAACTTCACACCCGGTCAGCCAGCCTGCAAATGTTGGGTCATGGCCTCAGGCTCGTTGTTGAATCACGAGAAGCTATGTGGCAGGAGTAGAATGTAATGAAGCTATAGACCCGACGAATCGAGGGAGAGCGAAGGAATCAGTTTCGACAAGAATGCGGAGAATTCCAACCACACTTGACAAGTACAACGAATGTTAAACCCACGACAATACTGATGTTGATGCTCACTCCATGGCTCGACAAGTGACCTTGGATCAGCGAAATCCTTGTGCGACAAGTTCTGAACAATATCATTTCTTCTGCAAAGCAGCGCCTCCAAACAGCTGGAAAATGGGACTGGTGACAAACGCTGAGACCTTTCTTTGAGCCAGAGCGCCTGCAGTTTCGAAACAGTTGCTTGCTTCATGGACAGTCCGACGCAAGGAGCAACTTCAGTTCACCCTGCAGCAAAGAGGCCCGACAGCCACCGGCTGCTTCACAAACCTCAAGCATTCGGCGCATGCAGAATGGCAAAACCCTCTGCTTATAATGCACACGACACACGGTCGGTCGGTGCCCACACAGTCCACGCAGCTCCCACAGACGAGCTGCACGAGGATGCTCCAGGGAGGGAACAGCATCGCTCTCTGCTCCTCAATAAGATTGACAGGTGACGCTCGGGTGAGACTCACAACAAGCTTTGTTGCTTCGAAGCTTCTGACGTGAAGACCATTTGCAGGTCCAGCAGAAGCCATGCGAGCGAGAGCAAGCTGGCAACAGCCCAGCCAAAGACGCCTCACAAGGACAAACAGTACAATGCACTCTTTGTCATGGAGAGTGACATCCAAACCCGACAGCCTCGATCCTAACCCGACAGCCTCGATCCCAAAGACAACCCGAAGTAGAACAGACGCGTGAGACAGGTGGTTTGGAAAGCTACTCAGTACTCCTGCATGAGTCCGAATCGCTGCCACTGTCTGCTCTCAACTGCCACCGAAAGGGCTGGGGATTTTGGAGGACATGCCCAAGGCCAGCTCGAGCAAACCCCTGCAGCAAGGCGCCGCTGCGTGCCTGCAACAATCTCCGTTCGTCTTGCTCGGTTCTTACTCAAAGTGGTCTGAAGTAGAAATCTAGAGTCTAGAGGGCAGCGTGGTACTGGAGACTTCGGCTGGGTTCCAGCGTCAAATTCCAAACGATTGCATCGTGCCGGGGCGAAAATCTGGAAGGCAACATTCAGTGACCACTCGAGTGGATGTGCCAGGCCAGGCATGCCTCGAAGAAAACCTAAGGAGTGCTGCTGTGCTTAGAACACATAGAACTGCACATATAGTCCGTTGACCCAAATTCAATGCATGAGGCTTGAGATCGTCTGACGTCACAGCAAGTCTCCCAAGCTTCGAGCGCCTTGCCGCCGCCGCAGATGCGCACAGCCAAACGGCGCATTGGACTTTGACCTTTCTCCCAAAACACACCAGGAATCCAAGTCTACAGCAAAGGGAGGTGGAGAAGCGAAAAGCGAGGGGCATCGTCCCGCAGGAAGGCGATCCAGGAGGCGCTCCCCTCCGGGCCCTCCTCGAGGTGGAACTCCTCGCTGCAAGGCTCAAGACGAGAAACGATGGTCAACAGTTGCAGCCTCGTCATCTGGCAACCATGTTTCCGAGGCATCCCCCATCGGGGCTTTGGGAGATCATTTGAGGCTTCGGGCTTGGCGGAAGTGCTGTACAGGATGTGTGCTTCCAAAGCACATCACGTGGCGGATGATGAAGGTGTAATGACAGTACGTGTGAGTGCTGGATGCGGATAGGAGGCGCTTTCACAATGCCCCATGCATATTCTATCTTCCTTGGCCTTTGCTAGCTGCTAGCTGCTAGCTATGAGCCTGTCAATCGCAGAGACGTATGGATCGGGGTAAGCAAGTTCGTGTATTCACAACCTACGTCAAAGACATGCAAAAGGCTGGCCATTCACTCGCTTGAAACTGCAGAAAATGCTGGCTAGATTGCACAACAGCCACTCTGCATCTGCGAGCAAGCACCTGGATCTGTCGAAACCATGTCCAAGAGCACAGCACTCACACACTCAGAGTTGAGTCGAGGCCCAGAAGTGAATGACTTTGACTCCAGACGCTTTCTGTAGCAGACTTGAGGCCCCGAGCACTCTTCTCTGTGTCAGATGCATCCAAAAGGCCAGGAGGCCCTGCCTGCACTGCGCACCGTGAATCATAGAAGCCTAGTCTCAGGAGCATATGCCGGGATCTCTCCACGCCTGTGGGCCAGAGGAGCCGTTTGGAGCCCAAGCGAATTTGCGCTCCTGGCTGGACGTGCTTCGGACATGGATTCAGCATCTTCTAACATGGCTGCGACATGCTGCTCTGGCTGTTTGGGCTCTCAGAATTGGCCACGGCCCCCTGACCACGCAGGCTTGTTCCTTCTCCTTACTCGTTGGGCTTTTCGAAGATGTGGCTCTTCACTCTAGCAGACCCTGCGAAAGCTTGCAGTATTAGACCTCGCAGAGGCTTTAATGCGCTAGACTCCGCTAGACCTTGCAGCTCACAACGTGAGACCTGGCGGGCGGTCAAAAGTACAGGAACGTAGTTGGTACAAGGCTATGACTGCTGTTGCCCAGGTACTCCGAGACACGGCAGCTAAAGGGCGGCACGTGTGCCTCCGCCTCCCACTTGTGCCCGTAGCATCGTTGCACACGGTAGGGCGTAAGTGCACACCCACCCCTCGAACTGGATAAACTGACGCAGGCCCAAGCATGCCGAAGCACAGTACCTCTTAACTCGGAACATTGCGCTGTTCGCAAACTGTGGGCACACCATGGTTGGTAACACCAGATCCCATAAACCAAATTCTCAAAACGTGACGTGCGCACTTGAAGCTGTCCACTAAGCATCTTGATAAAGCAGTGAGCACCTCAGCATCTTCAGCAAAGACAAGGAGTCGACCTGGAACGACTTCCCACCATGGGCGATCCGCCATGGAGAAAGCGCTCTCAGCCTTTCACCTGCATGGTCATGGATGGGGCTCTGTTGGCCCCGCTCCCAACACAGCAGCAGCACCTCGGTTGGCTCGGACCAGAAGTGTCGGGCCGAAAAGGAACATCCCCCAGAACCTCTGACAAGCTATCAACAGCCATTAAAATCATTACCAGACTACCTGCCGTCTCTAGAGACATGCATCATGTTGGCACACACAGCGTGGAACTCCCAAGAGCACGTTCTCATTCGGTCTGAGGCTGTGGCGATGAATTGATTTGGCGAGTATCCAACTATGTTCCTGCGCAGGTCTCCGCACGAAAGGAAACCGTTCCATGCACAAAACTGCCGAGGACTGCAGCTTGCAGGAAATCCCTATCAACTTCAAATCTTCGGCCGACTCTATCCTTGTCTTCTACTTCCATGTCATAGAATGTTCGAACGGCGAGGCACCCCTGTTCCTGTATGGAAACTTTCTGGAAGAACTTGTCCGACCCTTCTTCGGCTAGCATGGCATTACCGTGCAGCGGTCGCCTGGTATAGCGCCCCCGCCGGTAGACTGCGTGCTGCTGCCATTCACGTGGGTTCAGCTTCACGCTCTGCAGAGTCTGCCAGAACGGTGCCGCGAGCAAAACCCCTACAAGACAAGACGTCTGAGTACCAGCACTACTAGTGTAGATTGGACGTTTTGCCTAGTAGATTCCTTTTTCCCATTGGATTCTGGTCAACATCTGGCACAAGGTCCGCGAGTTCAGAGGTGGGGTGTTTCTTAACTGTTTCTTCCGCAAGCTGGCTCGCCTCTGTGACGGACGTGACCACATCACCATTGATGGGTGCACCCATTGCCGGTGCCGGCGGGAACAACTCACCTCGCAAAGGTGCGCTTTGGCTTTGAGCTTTCGTCTTGGAGGAGAGCTTAAGGCCGCGGCGAAGGCGGGTCACCAGCGAGTGCATGTCCAGGTAGTTGTCGCTCGGCTTCTTCTGCTTCTACACCGGAAGCAAGTTGTGACACATCAGACAGAGCAAGAAGAAGGACGAGGATTCTTGAGAGAGCGTGTGCAACATCTAACTCGCCTCAAGCCGCGTCAGCGCCGGGGCATCAGAGAAAGCTCTCAAAGCAATTGCCGGGGATGCCTGGGCAGCGAAGCGGCAGCACTTCTATGATTGCACGGTGGATCTTCGTGCCCTGAAGTTCAACATGCCGCGGATCACGCGCACTTTGGGGCCATCGTTTGAGGACGGGGCCCGGCTGAGGCTCAGCGTGCTCCCGCGCATCCAGCGCCTGGATCCAACGGCATCCAACGCAGACAACTCAGCCGCGACAAACCGAAACAAACAAAAAAGCAAAGGAAAGATCCGCAGGCCTTGCCAGGAGCGCCATCGTAGCTCGGGTCCCAGGCTTCGCCATGTCGGCCAAGGGAAAGCGCTCGAAATGCGAAGTCTCAGTTTCTTCTGTGTTTGTCGTTGTGGCTCTGTTGGACGCTTGTCTTTGTTTCTTCCGATCTCAGTCTACCCTCCCTTCTGCATGACGGTTAGTCACGGTTAGACCCAGCGTCTCACCTCGTTGCACCATGCTGCACCACTAGCGAAGCTTGGGATTGCAAGGCGTGTCGGTCGGCTCTAGGTTCCGATCAGTTTGAGCAACTGTGGAGGTCACAAACGAGTGTAGCAATGCACAAGCTGCACGAACCTGCAGAGGCAACTGCAGACACCTGACTCAGGTCGAGATGAGCTCAGGACTTGATTTGTCGCGCGAGTGATCGCTGAGTGTACCTGTTTGCCTCTGCTTCTACAGCCCTTGAGGAATCGCAGAAGGGGCACGACAACAGAACAGCAGGGGTTGCTGGTAGCACAACACAGCAGCCCGTGCTGGAGTCAAGACTCATCTCGAAGGTCTACCTGGTCTGCTCTGTGCACATCTGCTTGAAGCACGTCCCTCTGAAGGTGATGCCACTGATGCCAAAGAGTCCAGGTACTGCAGGGTCGAGCAGTCCAAAGCCTTTCCAATGCCGCAGCCGTCGTCACGACAGCGAGAGACATGAAAGGCGCGAGTGCTGTGGAACCAGAGGAGAAAGCCACCGTACGGAGGAGTTCGGGATGCGAGTACTGGGCTTAGGAAGCCTACAGTTCCCGTTTTCCTTCAACATCATCTCGACACCTCAAACGGGCGGCTACCTGGTACAGCATCGCTTTTGAGAGGCTCACGCACTGTCTCAACTTGTTTTGTGGCGCGAACCTTCAACGACACCACGGACAAGGCAACATTGGCCATCTTGGCACCAGGAAGCTGCAACTCATCCTCTTGCAGGATTGAGTTCCTCGAAGTCGAGAAAGCAATTGAGACTGAAAATTGATTGACAAACGGCGCAAAAAAATTGTGTCTTCGGTGCCCAACGCTGAAAAACGCCGCCCAAATCAACGCAAGCACTTCCCGAGTCTCTAGCCCCCAGCCGATGCCCACAATCTTAAGTCAGAAGAAGCACTTGCGTTGATCCGAGACATTGCAACGGTGGATGCATTTTCCACCATCCCTAGAATGCAAAGACACACAAACAAGTGTCTGAGCTTGTTTTGGGACCAGGACTAGGTCACTAGCTTTGTAAAAAGCAAATGGAGAGAAAGAGCAGTAGCAGTAGCAAGATCAATGTGTGCTTTGATGTTGAATGTAAGTGCTGTCTTCCTCTCCACAGCCTCGGAAGACCTGCGGCGCAGCTGTCGAAGCCACATTGACACGGCCAAGTATCGCTATGGGATGCGCTGTACGAGTAGTCATCCGAATGGTGAACATGCAGCACGTGGCGCCGGCGTCAAGTAAGGCCGATGCGAGACGCCCTCGAGGCCAAAGATTTGGCTACTTCTCGGCCCTCTCTGACAAAATCTCTGGAAAGGTGAAACTCAAGGAGCTCTTCGTGTTTTTGGCAACATGACTTCAGAATAGATCTGGAACTTCTTTCTGCCTTTATGCTCCCGAACACAGTTGCAAGGGAGCCAATGTGTTATTGGCTGCTATTTGCCCTCAGATTGCCTCTTTAGTGGACCACTACCTGCAACATGTGCGATTAACATGCCAAGAATGGAAGGAATCCTGGAAGCGTATATGCTGCACAGCAGCTGCGGCATCAATCGCATCAAATTGCTGCCGTGGCAGGTTTGTCTCTGAGCATGCATTCTCTCGACGTTCGCGTTGTCTTCGCGCTCCGCTTGATGCATGTGCACAATCGTGGCAACAAGAGTCTGAGACAAACCGGGTATACAAGCAAACTCGACAGCTGGAATCAACATCCAAAAGGAAACAGAGCTTCTACCAAATGGGTAGGTTAAGGTACTCCCATGAAGGCCATGGACTGAGGAAAGCGAACACGGCACCAGGAGTACTCTTTGGCTACATCATGAGCATCCAATGGGGCAGCTATCCCCGACATTTCATGCTTCGATGCCTTCTCGCATGAAATCTGGAGCCGTGCAAAGGTTTCACGAGTTTGACGGCTTGCTATCGAATCGATCGCGTGTGTTGCCTGCTCGTTGGCTACCCGCAAGCTGTGGCGATAAGCAGTGGTCTAGGATGTGTCCCTTCGAGTGCATGGTGTTCAGTGGCACCTGCTGACCACCGCCTTCGGCAGCCAGACAGCAGGACAAGCTTCGGTTGGACAACCGTGCCACTACTCCGTCACTACTTCCCATCTCTTTTGCAGCAGGCCTTTAGGCCCTTGGTGCAGACCTGCCTTCTTGAAGAATAGGCAGCAGAGGAAGCCACTTTTGCCTGCCGCCAGCATCTATGAACATGAGAAGGTAAAGCCAACGATCTCTCTCTCCCCATCTTGCCAAGTGATGAGAAAAGGCAGCGTTCGGGCCTTTGTCGTCTGCATTACGAACAGCCCTGGCATCTACGGCCTCAGCGAGCTGCTCCACGGTGCATTCCAGGAACACAGTGAGCCCAATGGGAGACCAGAATTTGGGATGGTAGACTTCGTGCTACAACGAGAAGTACTGGACTGCTTGGAACTGAGAAGGCCACTTTCATCTCCTTATCACAACTGTCAAGTGCTCTGATGTGCTGTGCTTGCACAGCAAACGAGTCGAGATGGCAAGGCTTCCAGTTCTTGGGCCAAGCTGCACCACCTGGGCTGGACTGTCCGTACCTTGGCTAGTTCGATTGGTTGGGGTGCGCGACGACGCCTCAGCCCTGCAGCTGTTTAAGGGCACCGCTCTGTAGGCTTGTTTTTCAATGCCCCTGCAACGTCAATGTCCTGCAACCACTGAGCTGTGGAAGAGTGCACAGACACAAATACCAGGCAGATTCCCAGCTGGCAAAACACAAGAAACAAACAGAAGGATGGAGGTGACTTATGTCAGAAAAGAGTTGCTGATTCTAGGTTGGAGAATACTGTCAGCGTGGTAAGTAGAGATCAACCACGGGCATCACGTTTCTTTCAGGCCGTGCGGCCATGAGCAAAAGCCGTCACACGGCCTATGCTCACAGCTTCTTTTCACCAACAAGTCGGCACTTGACACCGTGAACGTTTGCATCTAACCACGCAGAGGACGCATAGGGCACAGATATGGTAGCTCGTTTGTCTTCTGCACATTGAACGGCTGAGACGCATTTTGTTGATGTGTCATCAGTAATCAGTAATCATTGCTTAAAGATTGCCCCGTGACGTCAAACAAGCAGGCACCAACTGGCCAGTTCGAAACCTGCAGTCCGGCCTCTAGGTCGTCTTCATCTTTCTTACTGTTCCTTGGCACAAACCAAGGAACCGGCAGCATCTCCAAAAGCGATGTATCTACTTCCCATGAGATCGGAGGCCCTCGGTGCATCACTACAGGTGCGCCGAGCGACATGCAAAGGCTTTGGGAGGCGCACCCCAGCAGGGCGACAGCTGCCAAAGACAAATGTCATAGCACAACACGGAACTGAGATTCCGGCTCCTTCTCCTCGCCCCAAATGTCCGAGTCCCTGAGGCAAGTAAGTGATGGTGTAAGAGAAAGTACACCACAGCTCTCATGCTTCAAGCAAGAACTCAAAGGATGTGCTCACTGTGCCCATGAGCTCGATCCCTCGCTAAGTCCCACGCGAGTCGCTGAAACCAGTTCCTGCAGCTCCCTGATCGACGGCAATGCAAGACTACAACTAAAACAGCCCTGCTGCGATCTCGTTCAATTCTGCGAGCTCGAACTCAGCTTCCGACGTCGCCGAGCCCCTCTGAGGCCACATATCGATTCAGGAGCAGCCGGAAGATGAAGGGTGCGAAGATGGTGGCCTGGCCCCGACTTCGGAGACATGCATTGGCCAGCATACTTGCTTGCCACGTATGCCCCAAACCCCTGGACTCTCGTGCGATTCTTGTGAGCCCCACTGTCGTCTACTGAAAGCCCATTTTGGACTTGTTTGGCAGAGTTCTTCTTCTGACAGACGATGAGGAGGAGCTCCCCCACACAAAGCTTCTTCTTCCTTCCTTCAGGTGCAAGGGGCTCGTCACGCCCCCCGGGCCCATGGGGCCCCCCGTTGTTCATGGGGCTTTCGGGGGTTCGCTAGTACAACACTGTCCCACGTACCCGCGTACCCCTGTGCACAAAAAATCTATCTCTCTCTCTCTCTCTCTCTGTCTCTCTCTTCTCTCTTGCCGGTTTGTGCTGTCCAGGGAAAGGTCGAACACAGCCGAAGCTTTTGTGATAGCCTGATCATGCCCCTCCTCTTGGCAAAGCAGCACCCTTTGGTTGGGCAGCAAAGGCGGTCTGCCCTCCCTCCCTTCGTCTGGGCTTTCTTGACAAGTGTCCTTTTCCAGCTTGAGCTCGGAACAGAGCCTTCGCTTTCCCAAAACTCTGCACTCAGCTTGGGGCGCTTTACTGCTCATAAGCGTGCCGGCTTTCGCATAGAGCAGGGCCCAAATCACTACGGAGAAGGTCCTTAGAGGACTGGATGCAGCGACTTGGAGAGCTCTGAGATATGCGCCAAGGTCAAGTCTACGACCGTCCTACTGCCCGCACTTTTCTGGAGAGCTCCCCTGGCGCGCAGCCAAGATGCCCTGCATCCAGCATCCCGGCGGAGAGCGCCATTTGTGCGATCAAGTACCTTCCGAGACATCTTCCGTTTCGAGTAACAGTCATGGCCATCTAGCATGCCAGGTGCCGCACGCGAACTCAGCTCGCCCGACCATGGCCCAACCAATGACCCAGCGCGCTTTGCCCATGAACGGTGCACAAACCACCTGCAGACTAAGAAGCCCTCTTTGCAAGAAGTCTGCTCTGGCAATGCGAGAGGCTGCAGCCCGGTGATGCTTTGTGCCCTGCTCTCTGAACTCTCGGTGGACCGCCTTGGTTCCAATGCACGCGAAGATCCCCATGATGCTGCCTGCACACCAGGTCGCTGCTCTCTGCTTTTCTAGCGATGTTCGTCGTGGCAAGGCAGAGATCTTGCGCTAAGACTTATAGCCTGCATACGGACGGACTGCAACTAGATATTCAACTCCGATCTGGCCAGAAGATTCGTGCACTGCATTAGTTGCGTGAGCTGTTCCTTCACAGTGTTCAGCTTGCTGCAAACCCATGTGCATCCCGGCACTGGCCTTTCCAGAAGGCTTCGATAGACATCAGCTGCTGCAAGGGGATGGTGAAAGCCACGGTCCCGGCGAAGAAAATGCCTCGAGCATTCCGTCACGTTTCCAGGTGATCCTCGTAAGCTCCGATCCTAATTATCCATCAATCACAGGCCCCTGGCGGATCATCCAGGAGGTCACTCGCTTTGTCTGCTTCACCCAAACCTCGAACAAGCACCCTCCACCGCGTGTGGTCTTCGACGCCATCCACTGGGGCACTGGCATGGTGGGCATGATGAGGCGGATTCAGGCAAGCGAAAGACATCCCAGCGATGAAGCATCCCCACCTCAAGGCCGAGACAGCCGAGACAGGATTGCATCACACCTGTGGAAAGCCATCCCATAGCTTTCAGTTCCCGGCAGGTGCGTTCCGAGGAAGTGGGTGATCGTGGCATACACAAAGAGCAGAGCCTAAGATCTTGTGGCAAAGAACAAACAACAAGAGGAGCCGGTACAGCCTAAGCGTTGGAAGTTTCAAGTGCAAAGCTCAGCATGCAGGAACCTTCTTTCACGCATTTTTCGCCGCACCGTTAAGAGCAAAGCTGATGCTTGCGAGCTTTGCTTCGAGTCGCTCTTGGAGACTATCGTGGGACGTTCTGAGAGCCAACAACATGAGACCCAAACCCAAGTCTTTCCGGGTATGTGTCATCTCTGACTGGTCATAGCCCGACCAACGCACAAAATCATGGTACCAACTTTCTGGCTTTCGATTCTGCAAATGTCTGAGTGTCGCACGAACATGAAGAAAAAGAGGGCCTCAGCCACTTCGAATCTATGACGCAGATCGAAGAGTTGCTACTCGTTGCCTCGTCCTGCGCAGAGATCTTCGCTTGTGCGTCCTTCTTCTTTGGTACCTGCGACAGTTGAGTAGTAACGCTCCCCCTGCCACAAGTTCAAAGCGGCGCACCCTTGCCAGAATGTATTGGGGCAGGAACTTTGGCCAGAAACTTGGCAGGTCACGGCCAGAACTGTAGCTCTACTCGCCAAGATGCAGTCAACTCTCGGTTCCAAGGCTCTGACTTTACTGCCAACCACATGGCAAAAAGCATGAAGGCCACTCCAATGATCGGAGCGTACTGGCGGGGCGAGGCGAGGTGTCTTTGCGCTCGTCCAACTCTCAGCCGGAGTCAACGACGGTCAATTAAGTCACCGACCACGGTCTTGAACATGTCGAACTCACCCCCCAAGCCTTGCATGCCCCTCTTTGTGTATTCCGTCCGTGCTACAGCCCATACAAACATCTGCAGCTCCCTTGTATGTGGAACACTCCGAAGCACCGAGAAGAAGACTGAACAACACGTTGAAGAGCACCAGCGAGAGGATGTCGTCCTCGTTTGTTCATGCGGAAGCGTGCAAAGCGATCTTGTTTTAATTGTTTTATGCCTTGAAAACTGCAGCTTTGTCAACTGGGCCGTGTCAGCTGGCCGCCACTGGCTTAGATTCAGTTTCTCAGCTCGGAACCACGAAGGCTGCGGTAATGATGGCCTGCGAGAGGGACAAAGAAAGACATGACTGGCGTGATTTCAAGTCGCGTCCGACGGTGCGAAGCCCTGGCTCTGGCCTGGCCAAAGTTCTCCTGGAGGACGCCGGCCTCGCCGAGGAGACGGAGCGCGATGCCCACACCTGAGGGAGAAAGGGCACGGGCAGAGGATCTCTTCTCTCGAGCCGCGCACTTGTAGGAGCCAGCGCCGTCCCTGCAGAGATACCATCTGGCCTAGGGGCTCGCAGACGTAACTTGCAGTCTTCTTCTCTTGTTGCAGGTGAGGGAAGCCATAGCCGTGTCTGAGAATCAGGCATGAGGGGTCGTCCAAAGAGAACGGTCAAAGCGCTACCAACGATCTGAGGCACGGAATTGTCATTGCAGAACTGCTCGGCTTCACTGGGGCAGTGCAGATTTGCCGAGTGCAGCCGCTGCGAGTGACTGGGGTGCCGACCAGTGGAAGGATCGTGCCGAGGACAGCGACGCAGCAGGCAGGCAGGCCGACGATCTGGCCAAACTAAATCGATAACATCCCATGACTCCACCGGGCGGGATTTTACGACACATGGTCTCCAAATGTTGATACTTGAAGTATGTGACTGTGAAAAGGATGACAAGGAAGCATGCTTGAGCAGAGAACCTTGCCTTGGCTTTCTCGAAATCGAAATGCATTCCGCTTTCGAAGATCATCAAGCCAACACCTGAAGACAGAACGAAAGAGTGTGCGTGCGTGTGTGTGTGTGTGTGCGCGTGCGCGCAACTCCTGTTCCGAAGGATGTAAGTGGGATTGGGCGGAACTTCGGTTGAATTTGAGTTGCAGCAAGCTATTGGGGAAGGACTATTCGCAGGGTCTTCTTTTGCAGCAAGCTATTGGGGAAGGACCATCCGCAGGGTCTTCTTTTGCAGCAAGCTATTGGGGAAGGACTATCCGCAGGGTCTTCTTTTGCAGCAAGCTATTGGGGAAGGACTATCC
>CAJNJA010006044.1:2027-13418 GCA_905231915.1 Symbiodinium necroappetens
GGGTTGGGGGTTTTAGGGTTTAGGGTATAGGGTTCAGGGTTAGGGGTTTTAGGGTTTAGGGTGTAGGGTTCAGGGTGGGGGGTTTTAGGGTTTAGGGTTTGGGGTTCAGGGTAGGGGGTTTTAGGGTCTAGGGTTTTAGTGTTCAGGGTGTAGGGTTCAGGTCAGGGGGTTTTATAGGGGGTTTTAGGTTTTAGGGTTTGGGGTTCAGGGTTGGGTTTTTGGGTTTAGGGTGTGGGGTTCAGGGTTGGGGGACTAGGGTCTAGGGTCTAGGGTGTAACAGTGTAGGGTTCCCAAAATACTCATACTCACGGTTCCTTAGTGTCGCGCACCCCCAAAAGACTATTCTAAGTACTGAGGCCCCCATACTAACCCAACTGTGAAGAGGGCTACGACTAATCTACGACCACGATGACACCTACCACTGCGACTACGGCGACGACGACGACGAAGGCCCTCCAACCCAAGAGCTTGAGTTCCAGACCTAATGCCCGGCCCTAAACCCGAAACCCTACACCCTTAACCCTAGACCCTAAAGCCCGAAAGCCCTAGACCCTAAAACCCCAAAACCCTAAACCGAAAACATTCCAATCTTCGACCGGTAGTCCTGAAATTGCGAAGCCGCCCACCGACACGCTATGGCAGAGGAGCGGCTGAAGACCAAGCGCGAGGAGGCCGGGTTCAGGGCTTGTTGCGGCTGAGAGCCAACATGAGGGTACTTGGAGGTTCATGGGTACTTATAAGTAGGGTTATAAGTAATTAGGACAACTATAGTTATAACCTATACTAGGGGGCTTATAAGTCCATTTATCACTACCCATGAATCTCCAAGTAGTTCTCGAAATTAGGGTCCCTTTAGAGGGTCCGAATATAATACGGCACCCTTAATAGAAAAGGACCCTTTTTGAAAGGGACCCCAGTTTAGAGAACGACCCATGAGGCCTTTGGGGGGATTTTTTCTGAGTGTATATCGGGCCACTGAGGAGCCTTAACGATTGCATGGCCACTTTTAGGGTTTAGGGTTTTAGGGTTAGGGTTTTCAGGTTTTGGGGTTTGGGGTTTAGGGTTTTAGGGTTTAGGGTTTAGGGTTTAAGGGTTTAGGGTTTAGGGTTTTCAGGTTTTGGGGTTTAGGGTTTAGGGTTTGGGGTTTAGGGTTTAGGGTTTTAGGGTTTTAGGGTTTAGGGTTGTGAGGCGGAGGCGGTGGCCTTTGGCTTGCGAAGCTTGTAGTTCAGTGTTTGGGATGCTAAGCCGGGAATTCGCTGAACCCTGAAACCCTCACGAGCGACGGACTGTACCCTAAACCCTAAACCCTAAACCCCTAAAACCTAAACCGTAAACCCTAAACCCTAAAGCCGTAAGCCCCGATCCTTCGTCTTCGAAGCTTGAAGCCTAAACCCCACAGGCACCAAGCTGTACACTGTAACCCCGAAGCCCTGAAGCGAAAACGCAGACCGTAAACCCTGTGAGCTCTCAATGCAACATTCCGAACCGTAGCTATTCTCTCCGATGTAGTTCTGCCACTGTGGATGTTACGCTAACTGAAGCGCTAGAACGCCTGGCTCCCAGAAGGCCATCAGAATCATGTAGCTCTTTTGCAGTTCAGCCGGTCCATGGTTAAGGTCAGATGCTGTGCAAAAGGTCACCAACATTACTCGAGTTTATCCGAGCCCCTTATACAAGGGGCATACACAGCCAAATGCCAATGTTGATGCGAATCCTAAGCATCATGGTTACTTATACCCATAGGCCCCTAAGTAGTTCCTTTTTTGGAGTTACCTTATAGGATTCTGAATATAAACCATGAGAAAAGGAACTACTTAGGTGCCTATGGGTATTAAAAGCACTTTCTACCTAAGCATCCTAAACCCTAAACCCTGAACCCTAAACCCTGAACCCTAAACCCTAAACCCTAAAACCCTAAACCCTAAACCCTAAACAGCACTTTCTACCTACCTCGAGGTCAACGAGCATCTCGGGCGCCTGGAGCGACAGCAGCAGGAGTCGGTTCCTCCTTGTTTCCAGATGGGGGGGGGTACACAGAGATCATGAATCCCATAAGGGTGTATAAGGGGTCATGTTTGGAGGTTCATGGGTAGTTATAGTAGTGTTATAAGTAGGGTAACAATCATAAGGGCTTTGGGGATATGGGGGGTTTTGGTTTTTGGGGTTGAAGACCTCGCAGAATGTGTCCACACTCTCAAAGCCGTTCGTCCCTATAGCTTGCGTCCTTTTTTGTTGTTTTAGGACTAGCTTCGACATGCATGTAGCCTGGCCTACTCCTGTATTGCGCAGCTTCTCTCGCGACTCGGCAGGGTCCTCCATGCAGCAGCGTTGCCTCACCAGCACCTGCACTTCCTTCATCCGGAACCCGAAACCATGTACCCTAAACCCAAATCCTAAACCCTGAACCCTAAACCCGAAACCCTGAATCCCAGAACTCTAAACCCCTGGCACCTGAGGAGATGTCCTCGCTGCGTGGGGATGTCAAGAAGCAGCAGGAGGCAAGCCTGAAATACAATCTGCTTAGAGTTTTGAGGTTTAGGGTTTAGGGTTTCGGGATTTAGGGTTATGGTTTTAGGGTTTAGGGTTTTAGAGTTAAAGTTTAGGGTTTAGGGGCTTAAGTCGTGAAGCCAAAGCCCAAAGTTCAAAACGCCTGTGGTGCGTCCGACGCTTTACACATCGACTTTGACTCGGTTAGGAGAAAAGTTGTTCCAGCATAGTTAGTCCCGGTACGGTTTGGGGTTTAGGGTTTAGGGTCTAGGGTTTAGGTATCATGTTGATATACTTTCCCTTGACCGGCAACAGTCTGGCTGGTTCTATGTAGGTTGTCAGAGCCCTGGCACTATGCTGATCGGTTGTGCCAGCTTTATACCCAAACCCAAGCCCTAAACCCTAACCCTATACACCCTAAACCCTGGAACCCACACCCCAAACCCTAAACCCCAAACTCCAAACCCGCCTCAGCCAAAGTGGCATTCCAGATTCCCCCTGGGCACACGGAAGAGAGGTGTCAAAACAAAAAGAAAAAACCCAAACCCTTACCAAAGCAGAGGCGCTGCAGCAGCATCGGGAGGAGTCGCTGAGGCGAGGAGCTGAGACTGCTGGGCTTAGAATTTGGAATGTAGGGTTTATGGATTTATGGATTTTAGGCACATAGGGCTTGTCGTTATAATCAGATATAGGACGTTATAGGCTTTACAGGCTGGGGCTTGTTGGGTTCGTGGTCTCTCATTATCCTACTTCTGCAGCTGCTGCTGCTGCTGCTGCGACTGTTGTCTTGATCATGGTGCTGTACCAGTTGAAGTGATCGTGTAGCCTTCCCAGAGCAGTTTACCGACGCAGCCTTCACCATGACTTTTGCTTTAGGCTGTGATGGTTTTGCACTTTAGGGTTTGAAGGGGTCTTTGACTTTCGAACTCCGGGGACTTCACGTGCTAAGTTTACCGAAAAAATTCCAGAAGCCCACAGCCCCGAATCCCTCTGATGATCCGAAACCCTAAACCCTAAACCCCTAAACCCCTAAAGCCCCTAAAGCCCTAAACCCTAAACCCTAAACCTTAACAACCCTGCAAAAGCCCTGAACCAGCAGCAGCCCCAATCCCTGAAACCCGAAACCCTCCGTCTTCAAAGTTTGAAAGCCCTGCAGCCCGGGGACAATCCTAGGTCCCTGAGTGGTACCCTTTTGCCCTTTTTATTTTAGGGCTCCCTTACTAAAACAGAAGAGTAGGAAAAAGGGTACCCTTATTATAAACAGGCTACTCAGGAACCAAGAATCCTAGACATCATAGGTTGCAGCGAGACGAGACTTTGGAAACATGAAGGGGCCCGAACACGTAGATCCCTGGTAAAGCCATCGACCCATAAAGCAATGTGACCCTTAACTTTAACAAACCAATAAACCATGCAAAACCTTACAACGCCGCTATACAGCTATATTAGAATCTGATTGAAAGTCTATACAATCTTTACGACCCCTGTGATGTTTTTTAACCCTACAACATTTGGACAAACAACATTTAGAACTCGCCGAACAAGGGCCTCTCCCAGACTTGTTGAGAGCCGGACTTGGCAGAGGGAAAAGTGCACCTCAACTAAAGAAGCCCAAAACTCTCCGAAACTGATTCTCCAAATCTCGAAACTCTAAACCCTGAGCCCTGAACCCCAAACCCTAAACCCTAAATCGTAAACCTTGAACCTTAAACCCTAAACCCTAAACTCCAAAGCCAACTAAACCCAAATACCCTAAACCCTAAGTCCTAAACCCTGAACCCTAAAGCCAACTAAACCCGAATACCCTAAACCCTAAGTCCTAAACCCTGAACCCTAAACCCTGAACCCTGAACCCTATAAACCCTGAAGCTCGCACCCCAGGCTTCAGAGAGAGTTGGCCCTGCTCAAGGGCGAAGAGCCTCCCACAGCTCCGGCAGCGGAGGAGACGCGCATCTCGCCTACAAAGCATTAGGGTTTTAGAGTTTAGGGTTTAGGGTTTTAGGGTTTTAGGGTTTAGGGTTTAGGGTTTCGGGTGTAGGATTTAGGATCTGGGTTTAGGGTTTTTGGACAAGTTTAGTGCATGGTGTGAATAGGGGAGGGGGGTTCTAGGATTTTATTTTGGATTTTAAGTGGGTTGTAGATTGAAGATTTGGTTTGCTGCTTTGCTCTCGGGTGTTACGGGGCTTTTGGGCTTTGGGGTTGTCAAGGGTATTGTAGGTTATGCGGTCCATGCTGTAGCTTCAATGTCAGCCTGGGCCCTTTTGAAACGGCCTCATTTTGGTGTATATCTATCTATCTATCTACCTATTTATCTATCTATCTATCTGTCTATCTTTGTCCATCCAATCATCCATCCATCCATCCATCCATCCATCCATCCATCCATCCATCCATCCATCCATCCATCCATCCATCCATGTATCTATCTATCCATCTATCTATCTTTCTACCTGCCTATCCATCTTCATCCCTGCCCACCTGGGCTGCAGAAGCTTTTCGGCGGAGGCGGCCATAAAGGTTCATCCCAGGGCTTCGACTGTTGTCATGGGACCTTGAAGATACTTCTTGAGGATTGCCCTAGGCCCTGCGGTTTAGAGTTTAGGGTTTAGAGTTTTGGGTTTAGGGCACCGAAAAGCACTAGACGCCACGCGAAGCCCGTCAACATACTCCAGCTTTTGTGCAAAGCTGAGCTTCCCTGAAAATTGAAAACGTCATTGAGGGCCGGAGACTCTAATCAAATCCTGAGCCCTAAGCATATGTACTAATTCTCCAGACCCTTCTAGGGGTGGTCTGATCCAAAAATCCCCAAAATCTCTGAACCCCTTCACCCCGAAACAAAGCCTAAACCCTAAGCCCTAAACCCTAAACCCCAAACCCTAAAACCCGAAACAGCCTCACAGGTCCGCCAGCCAAGGAGGCAGTGCCCTTGCAACCCGCCGGTTGCTGCTCTGAGTCGAGTCGGGGCTTGAGGCTTTTGAAAGCTTTAGGCTTCGACAGGTTTCGGGTTTAGGGTCTTTAGGGTTTAGGGTTTAAAAGCCTTTTTTTTACGGGTTATACCCTATAACCACGGAGTCATAGCCTACTATTTTGTAGGGTTTGGGGCTACCGGTAGGGTTTAGAGTTCTGCGCTTCTGCGTTGTTTCGGGCTTTAGGGATAGTACCTGTTTTTGAGTCTTTGGTGTGTTAGGGTCGAGTTTAGGGTTTGGCGGGGTTGAGCTTAGTATTGGAAACAATATACCCTAAACCCTAAACTCTAAACCCCTAAACCCTAAACCCTAAACCCTAAACTCCTAAACCCTCAACCCTAAACCCTAAACCCTAAACCGCTCCCTGAAGTCTAAGCCCTGAAGCCTAAATCCTAAACACCTGAACCTTAACTCCGAAATCATCCTAAATCCTACCGTTGAAGATATAAATCCCGCATTACCTCAAGGACCCTAAACTATGGGAGTTATGGTATTTTCCTTACTATGGGTAATGCAGGGTTTATATCATCAACTGTAAGGCCTAAACCCTCCACCGAAAATAGGGGACCCTAATATAGCACCCTAAATAGTAGGATCCTTATTATAAGGACCCCCAAATAAGGTACCCAGTTTTCGGAAATACCCTCCAGCCTAAACGGGATTCTTTCGGCAGGTCGGGCATAGGAAATTGACTAGAAACCTTCGAGAGGTTCTTTAGTAGGGGGTTCCTTTTCTTGTAGAGGGTTTGCTTTTAAGGAAAAAATCTTGAAAGCCAGGGCTCTTAGGATGGAGCTGAGGGTATGGAGTTTTGATTTTACACGTTATAAGTCCCTTAATTATAGGTTATAACAGTTATAACTATAGTTATCCTACTTATAACCCTACTTATAACTACCCATGAACCTCCAAGTGTAGGGCCCCTTATACCCCCTTATAGGACCCCTTATAGAGCCCTTATAGATCCCTTATGGATCCCCTATCCAAGTGGTTCAACTCGCAGGTCGTTCCCACTTGAGCTTTCCAACCGAGGGCTCTTTGGCTTGCCTTGTCTGATGTTTCGGGGTCGCAGGGTTTAGGGTTTGGGTTTAGGGTTTAGGGTTTAGGGTTTAGGGTTTAGGGTTTAGGGTTTGGGTTTCGGGTTGAAGTTTCTTCCGCCGCTACGAGTTTCTGATGCAGTAAACCCGAAACCCTCAACCCCTAAACTCGAAGCCCTACAGGCCAGCACAGCCTCAGCTCTAAACCGGATGCTCCCGGTTTAGGGCTCTCAGGTGTTCAGCGTTTTGGCGGTTTAATAAGGCTTGGAGTCGAGGGTTCAGGGTTTTAGGGTTTCAGGGTTGTTCTTGGAGGTTCGTGGGTAGTTATAAGTGGAGTTATAGGTCCCCTGATATAGGTTATAACTATAGTAACCCTACTTATAACCCTACTTATAAGTACCCGTGAACCTCCAAGTTTGGTTTGGGATTTAAAGGACTCGGGATTCCTTTCGACATGTAGTTATGGAATTCAGCGCAGTTTTGCTTCCCCGCTCCGCGCTTCCGCAGCACTTTGCCATGTTTTTTTTGTAGTCCATGTAGGTGGCCAGCCGAGAGATGCCGAAACTAGCGCCGCGTGAATATGTTAAGGCAGGCCGATCATGAGGGTAGAAGGTTTCATTCAGGATCTACGGGTGAAGGCTCGCAACTCGAGCCTTAGCAGTAGGGACGAGTATGCTGGAAGTCACGGCACGCAGCATGGCACCATGGAGCATCCACTTCTAGCCGGGCCTTATTGGAAGACCAGAAACTCGGCCGCAAAGCAAGTAAGGGGTTTAGGGTTTAGGGGTTTAGGGGTTTAGGGTTTAGGGGTTTAAAGGGTTTAGGGGTTTAGGATTTAGGGTTTAGGGGTTTAGGGTTTAGGGTTTAGGGGTTTAGGGGTTAAGGGTTTAGGGTTTAGGGGTTTAGAGTTTAGGGTTTGGGGTTTAAGCTCCAAGCTCCCTAACTTCCGTCCATCCAAACCATCACACTACTGGACGATGCGAGTATCAGGGTGCAAGGGCTTTTTTGGGCTCTCAGAGTTCAGTTCTTGAGGGCTTGTTTAGGGTTTAGGGTTTAAAAGCCTGCGAAAGCCCCTTCGAAAAGACACTTAGAGGCTCCAATCAGGGGGTTAAAGCCCTTGCCAGACCCTATGAAACCCGTCTCAACAAAGACACTTAGACCTCAAACCCTGAACCCCGAGCCCTACACCCTATGCCCTAAACCCTAAGCCTTAAACCCTAAACCCTAAGCCCTAAACGGCCCCAAGCCCTAAACCCTATAAACCCTAGATCCTTTGAGGCCATGGTCCGTGGGCCTTTGATGCACCCGGGCACTGCCGGCATCGAATCAGCAACGAAGATGCAGGCCTTGACAAATCTTCGCTCAGTCTTAACCCTAAACCCTTAAAGCCTTAAGCCCTAAGCCCAGATACCCCAAACCCTTAAACCCTTCAAACCTAAACCCGAACCGCTAAACCCTAGCATTGAAGCATGTCACTGCCGGCTCGGCGGTTGGGAGGGAGGGCTTGCCCGGGACGATCATGATCAGGGAATGAATCATAGTGACTCTTAGGGGAGGGGGGAGGGGGCTTTTATGCCAGTAAGAAGGACCTAACAAGGCTTGCTTAAGGAAGACCCCCCTCCGCCCTACCCCCCCTAAGGGTCCGTCCCTACGGATGAAGCGAACAAGTTTCAGTCTCATCGGGAGTGCTGCTGGTCTCCGAGCATCGGTCCCTCAAAACCAATGCTTGACAGAGACTATTCACAATAGTGATCCTAATATGAGGGCACTTCGAGGCAGGGGTCTATACAAAGGTTCTGGAATCTTGGGAGAGGGTTCCCTAAACCCTAAACCCTATTTAGTATCCAGTGGTCTACGGCACTGCGGAAGCCTTGAATGGAGGGAGGTTTTAGCATGAGGGTTGCCTAAACCTTAAACCCGCAACCCGAAATCCTGGATGCTAGGCACCGAAATACCATCATGCGTACGGGTTTACGTTACTTGGAGAATCATGGCGCTATGCAAGCACGGTTACAAGTACTTTAATTGGGCCTGCAAGTAACTACAGCTGAACCCCACTTGTTATTCTCAGAGACTCCAATATCCCTTAATTGAGGAATATACTTTGAATCACATAAGGGTCCTACTATAAGTTTAGGGTATATTCCTTAGAATTCCCTTATAGAGACCCTTTTGATCAAATTAAGGCCCCTAGAATATCAGGTATATATTCCTTAATTATGCTAGGGGTCCTACTATAAGTTTAGGGTATATTCCTGAATCAATGGGATATTGGAGTCGCTGGGTTTAAGCAACTCCCCGGGCCTTAGACCCTGTACGGTTTGGGGTTTAGGGTTTAGGGTTTAGAGTTTAGGGTTTAGGGTTTAGGGTTAGAGCCCCTAAACCCAGAACCTTTGACCCTGAACCCTGTTTACAGCCCGTCCGGTTGCTCCAGGAAAGCCATGCGCCCGTGCAGGACATCGAGGCGCGCGATTCAAGAGTCGAGTTTAGGGTTTAGGATGGGTTTAGGGTTGAAGGTTGAAGGTTTAGGGTTAGGGATGTAGCTTCACCCCAAACCCGACACCCGTAGCTTTGATGCCCAAACCCCAAACTCTAAGCCCTTCGCCCCAAAGTCCCTAAACCCAAAAGCTCTCATAGCCTTTCACCGACTTGGCGTTGGCTTTCGACGTCTCGGGTCGAGTGCATAAAGGCGTTTTGGCTTAAGCTCACCTTCATCTGCGTCTCATCGATGCAGGAGTTCCCATACCCTATACCCTTTAATCTAAACCCTCCACCCTAAACCCCAGAGCCTTAGCCCAAAGCCCCGTCTTCAAGGCTTGGCCCAAACACAGTCGAGGCTGAGAGCAGATGGGAGCTTGAAAAGCAAGGGATGCCTCGTAGGAGGCAGCTTTATGTTTGGATCCCTAAGGAAGGTCTAGTACTGATTGCCAGCCCTCAACCCTGAAACCCCAGACCCAGTGTATGCTCTTCGGAGCAAGTCTCGCTGGCGGTTGGAGTACAGAGATCCGACTCCACTTAAAAAAAACCCTAAACCCTAAACCCTAAAAAACCCTAACCTTTAAAGACCCTATATCAACCATTTAGAGCCCGATCAAGGCGCCGATCTCACAGCCCTACACCCAGCTCGCAAGCAGAGACCTCCTAGAAAAAAATCCTTTTAGGATCTAGGCACCTAGAGAGAGAGACCAGGCGCTGAGAGACCTTCTAACCATAAGCCCAAAGCCCTTCGTGGGAACCAGGATTTATAAAAATAAAACCTGAGCTGTGTCAGGTGCTTGTGGCCTTGCTCTCCGGGGAGGCCGGCAGAGCTTCAGGTTTGCAAACAGGATTGAAGAGGGCTTGAAAGGGCTAGGTTCCTGATTAGTACCCTTTTGCCCTTTTATTTTGGGTTCTCCTGATTGAAACCGAATATTAGGACAAAGGGCACCCTTATTATTTAGGGCTCACTCAGGAGCCTAGGTAGGTCTTTATAGAGGGTTTGATAAGCCTTTACAGGGCTTTCTGCAGGCCTCTCATGTGTGCTGCTGCTGACGCACCATTGGGTGCAACTTCCAGCAAGATGAGCTGCCGGATTTCTCTGCTCTTGCATGCACAGGAAGGGAGTCACTAAACCCTATTCGGGCGGCCTTAAGACTTGGAATATGGTTTTGGGGGTATATACAAGTATGGCAGGGGTGTAAGAAGGAACCCTAAAGGGAGAATCTTGGTAATTGTATAGGCCTCTACCCCTAAACCCTAAACCCTACCTTTAAAAAAAAAACCCTAAACCCTACACTCCTGAGCCCCAGGATCTGCACCCCTTACGTCACCGGCCCGCTCCACTCACTGCTCTCTAACTGCACCTCCGCGCCTTTGCAAGCGACAGCAAACCTCCGGGAATTTCCGAGGGTTTTTTTTCGTTTTACGTGGCATGAGTCACAGTAAAGATTTCAGAGGTTTTCTTTCTTTTTCGATGGCTTTCGTCGTTCTTTTTTTATAGCGTTGCTTTGCTTATTATTAGAGGGTTGTAGAGTCTCACCAGGGCTTCTTAGTGGGTGTTGATGGGATTCCCATGAAGTTGTAGAGTCCATTATATGGAAGGTTTTGGATTTCACACCCGCAACCCCCCACCCCCACCTTAAGGGCTTTGGGTTTAGGGTTAGAGTTAGGGGAGTTTCTTTCGAGAATGCTGCAGCTTTCCAGCCGCAAGAAACCTCGAGCCCAGGTTTATGTCGCGCTTCTGTCGATTCTCCTCTTGCGTCAGCGCTACTCGCTGCTGCAGGCCTGCGTTGTTGATGTGAAAACCCGAAACCTACAGTAAAGCTAAACCCTAAACCCTAAACCCTAAGCCCTAAACCCCCTAAACCCCCCGGACATGAAAACCCACAAGGACCCGTAACAGCCTATCGCAACTTTCTGTCAGATATTTTGGATCTCCGTTCTTCGGGTGGTTCCTAGAAAGACGATATCCTTCCTTTCGGTGTCCTTACAGTACAGTAAGGGTCGTACTAAAAAGGGGTCGTCTGAATTCGCAGTAGTATCCCACTGTCGCCTCTATCATAGCTATAATGTACACCCGAACCCCCGTTGCCCTTAAGTCCTCTGTAATCGTACTCGATAGGATAGGGCCGGATAGGGCCACGGCGGTTAAGGCAAGAGCCTTTGTCAAGAAGCCCTCCACACCAAGACGGTAACAACGCAAACGAACGGATGTTGCCAGTAACATAGAAGCCTGAATAGCTACCTGAATAGTTCGTAATACAATGCAGTAAGTTTCCTTGCTATAAACTATATTTTAATGTACACCGCAGCCGTACTCTAATTATCAAGAACCAAAACCTAACCCTAATCAAGCGACAATAGCTAGCAAGAGTAAACAATAGTTTACAGTTTTATATGGGTATAGTATGTATGTATGTATGTAT
>CAJNJA010006045.1:0-17209 GCA_905231915.1 Symbiodinium necroappetens
AATATTTTCAAAAATAATTTCCAAATATATTAAGAAATAATTTCTGAAAAATTTTTTACCCAATTATTATAGCATGAATTCTTGAAAGATCTAGGCAAAATGATTCTAGGCAATGATTTAAATTCGATAATTATTGAGCCCGGGCGAATTGCTAATTAAAAAAATCATTAAATAATATTTGATAGATATTTAAGATCTGTGCCGGATCATAATCCAAATAGACCCAAATCCGAAATATATGAGAGGCACCCTCAGACCTGCCGAATTCTCGAATGAAATCCGATTACAGGCTAGAGGACAACTAATCGAGATCATATATATATCGTTTGAAAAATAATAAAAAGATATGAGATACGATCTATAATAATAGAATATCTATAATTCTTCTAATCTATCAGAATTTGCCTAACTACTCACGGTCGGAACCAGTTCGATTTGCTTAGATCGAAAATATTGATATCGATATGAATATAGATCAGCTAATAGACGGTTTGAATTCAAATTTTTTTCCATTGCTTCATTTAATCTATAAATTAAATATTAATATGAATCAAATCGGAACCTCGAAATCTTTCTCAAATTCGTCGGAATAAACATAAAAAGAAAAAAAAATCCGGCGAAAATAAACCATATTCAAAAATAATCCTAATATGCTCAATACTTATATTCGTCCTCTCAATCAAAACAAATTCCGCGACGCAATATGAGGTCCCATTCCGGATAAGAATCTATATATTTCGTGCCGTATTCATATAATGCGGCTGCTTAATCATAATCATTATCACCCTAAAATCATAATAATAACGACGATCATGTAACGGCCCCTAATATCATAATAATAACAATTATAACGATAATAGATCAATCAAACTTAATAATAAGAGATAAAATTATTTAACTATTATCATTTCTTATATTATTCGTCAATAATACAAGAAACAGAAGATACTTAGAATAATTCGAAAAAACAAAACATAAAATAATTCAATCGCTCTAATTTTTCGCATAATTAATCTTTATTTAGATCTATTCACCTCGTCTTTACCTCTCGTATTTTTCCTATATCCTATTTATCCTTAATATTGCCTCCCAAAATCTTTAATTTTCCTATTTTCCTATGAATTTTTAATGTAGAAAATTTAATTTCTTATACTATTCATTTCTTCTAAATATCTATATATTTTTTCTTTTCGAACATTATTATCTTATAATCTCATTATTTCTATTATTTATTTTTTTTATTTTTATTTTGTAAATCATTTCTATATTTAATATATAATTATTTATGTATTTCTAAATTAAAAATCATAAAATTACTATTTATATTTCTTTTTTCAATTTAAAAGAAATAATCAAAACGACAAATTCCGAATCGACTATTTTCATAATCAAAATATAAGAAAACTCTAATAACGAAATTATAATGAATTAAATTTCAATTCATATATATTTATCTATCGACCATTATATTTTTTACCACGACATTAAATTTCAATATTCTAATTCTTTCGATTATGAACAAAGAAAAAATAATTCCATAAATAAAATACGAAAATCTTTCTTTATCATTTTTTAATATATATCTCCAATTATTTAAAAATAATTATTAATCTAAATACCTTCATGCCCCTCAATTAAATAAAATTCTTAAGAACCTTTCTCATAAATTTGAAGGTTTTTCAAACCATTAGACGACTTCCATATCAATACAAAATTAAAAATTTCTTCATAAGAATATTCAAAAGGCCGTAACAATTTCGTAAGAAATCTCTATTCCTCAATATATCAATAATACCCATTAAGAATAATCCTTCACCAAATTACATCGATTTTAATATCACTTCCACAGAAATTTCGCTTTAAATTTTAAATTAGAATCGAATTTTTAGATTCATCCTTAATAAAAATATAAAAAAAAATATAATAATAATAAGACTACTAAGAATAAGATCAATAATTAATAATAATAGCAATATTATATTCGTCGATATTATAACCGTAAAAAAATAAAAATAAAATGGGTTTAGGGTCCGGTGTAGTCGGATTTAGGGTTTTAAGATTAACCCTAAACCCCAACCCTTCACCCGACCACGCCAGACCCCAAAACCAAAATAAATCAATAATTTTCAGAATAGTAGTACAAATAATATGAATAATCAAAATAATGAAAAAATAATAGTAATTATTATCTAACAACAAAATAAAGACTATTTATAAAATAATATAGATAATTTTGACAGAAAAAACAACACCATTATAATATTTTCGCGAAATCATTTTATATAAATTATACCCCAAAGAACTTTAGATCAACTACTATATGAGGTCGAAGTCATAACAAGAACAGCTGGGAAAGGCCTTTCTCCATTAAACCACGATGTTACGACTCCCAAAACAAAATCATAACAATCCTCATTGCCCGAAGAAACCGCTATACAGACATATGCTTTCCCAGAACGATGCCCCGGACGACGCCCAAGCGATGCTCCCGAGCGATACCCAGAGCCTTCATTTACAGACGGACACCCAATCATCGTCTACTACTACTACTACTACTACTACCACTACTACTACCACTACCACTACCACTACCACTACCACCACTATACGACTACCACTACCACTGTTTGAAACCGCAGCACAATTCAAAATACATGCTCATGTAGTCACCCCCTTAGAACCGCACGATGTTANNCTTCCCTTTGCAGCTTCCCCCCAGTGTCTGCAGCGATCCAGAAGAAAGCGTTATGACTTCGACCCTAGACAGTACCATATAAATCAAGATTTTTAGAATTTCCCAATGAATTAGTATCAAATATATAAAAAAAGACATATGAAAGTTTAAATTAAAGATTCTTTCAGATTTTTTTGGTTAGCTTAATTTCAAAAAATATTATATAGTTCTATATTTGGGTCAAATTAAAATTAAGGCAAAATCCGACGTAATTTGATGGTTTGTGTGTCTTTGAGAGCTCGGATTGACGATGCACCATGCCTTGAAATTTTCCAAGGCTTGATGATGATTGACAATAAAGGCCTTGGCATTCAAGTTGAACTTTAGCTACTGGGTGTCTGGGTGTCCAGTTCCTGGACCCTACCGCCAGAGTGCCAAGAAAGCTGTTGGGCACAACAGTTGCATTTACACCTCGAACGATGCTTTCGTTGTGATACCTTGAACGGACGGCAGCGGCGTCAGCGGGGGAATGACAACATGCAGAAGGTAATTCAAGCGCTCGTTCGCCTGCTTCTGTGAATCAATGAGTTCTTGCAACTCCTGCTTCACCCTCAAGTTCTGTTGCTTCATCGCATACCTGAGACTTCGACAACGGAAAGCAACGTCGAAAGCAAAGACGACAGTCTGCAGTTCAAGAGGAAGTGCAATCAAAAAGCAAATCCACAGACCGTGCTGGACCATGTAGTTGCATGCATCGCTCCGTAAATTCTTCGAGGCTGACGATGTAGTCGCCATCTACATCAAGGCTCGCCTTCGCATGCAGAAAACACAGCCTCACGGCTCTGTTAGTGTCTGATGGTCGGTCAAGTGCAGCAAAGACGCGAAGAGTGTCCAAGCATCCACAGCATCAATTTCGATGGTCTCGAAAAATGCGCGCATGTCCTCAGGACTGTCTGCGCTCTGAGCGAAAAAAGGAAGCATCTGGCTCGCCACTTGACCACCAGCACAACAACAAATAACAACGTACAGTTGACAAGCATCACGACCGTAATCATTATGGAGACCCCTAAAGGGACGACGACCGGCAAAAGGGCTATGACGGCAAGGCAAACATTCCTGACAACTGACGATGTACAACAACCACAACCAAATCGGGACTAAACCGGTAACAAACCATAACACCACTTGCAACAAGAATGACGAGAACATAGACAGGTACACATAAAAACATTGTCGAGAAGAAAACCATGAGCCACAATTCCTTCACCACGAACGCCACTACTTGAGGTGACTGCCTCTAAACCAGAAGTACTGGCTGAATCACGCGATGTCGAGGAATAACCGCTCCTCGTCTTCGAACAACTTCTCGAAATCGGAAATGGTAATCTTTCCGTCGCCAGTGACATCCATTTTGCTGAAAATGTCTGAGAGCAGACTCTTGAACCTGCGCAATTTGAACGGTTTCTGTCTTACGAGGATATGGTAGAAGCTGCAGAAGCTGCATAATTTCCCGCTGAAACAAATCTTTGCAAGGAACGGTCCTCTTCCGATTCTGCATAATCGTTTGGTGATCATGCTCTGCCGCTTTTATCGCACTGTGGCAAAAAGTGCCGGTCATTACCTCAATGACGGCCCCTGGGTTTCTGAAGTTGACCATCTCTGAGACAGGGATCACACTCCTTTCGGCAAAGAGTTACGGGGAAAGGAAAGATACATCAACGAGGCGGACGTGAAGTTGACAATGACGATGAACAACTATGAGCAATAAGAACTTGGCTAGCCGATCATTTCTGTTCCTGTGCCAGGCGATAAGTCATGTGGACAGGGCGGTCACGAACAACGACCCGACATGGAACCCATCACAGATACTGCCAGAAGAACCCATGTGCAAATACTACCAACAGAAATCCGCAATCCTGTGATTGGACTGGCATAGGCTTGTCTAGTGTCCGTGCGCCAATCAAACACCAAGCATATGAAAAAACTGATTGCAAACTGAGATGCATTTAAAACTGCAAAGCTGCAGAAAGCTATGTACCAATCGAACAGTCGCACCTCAAATGTGCGGAAGCGGTGATGCTGCAGAAACGTGCAAATTGGCACACCCATATCGAGTTGGCAGTGTTGTCTGATCCAAGGGGCCCAGAACTCTCCCAAAGGCATCAATGCGTCAGCCGCCTCGCCCCAATCTATGCCACCTGCCATCAGCGAGTTCTGAGATCGTGAAGTCGTAAAGCAATGTCGCCACACCATTGTACGTACAAAACCAGACGAGAAACAAAGGGAGACAATTGGCCGTGCATGCTTGTACATGCTTCAATCCGTGGGCCGAACATGTGATCGTGTATCGCACAGCCACAGTCGACACGCCTGAACTTAACGACAATTGTTGTTTACATGCTGTGCACATAAGACGAACTGGCGGTTAACATTGAGCAACGAAACCATGGTTGTGCATCCCGAAGCCACACGGTCCTGTTGTCATTTCAATCAACTTCACCTACTTGTGTCAGCCGGAATCGATCTCCGTGGTCTCCAACTAGCACTGTCCGCAACCTCGAGCAGAACAACATCCTCTGACCACCGGCACTTTGTTTGCCTGGCCCACCACCAATGGGATAGTTTGACCGTGAGTAGATTGAATTCGCAGCCCAGCACGAAGGAACACACGAGTCTCCGGATAGCGTGCACTTCATGCCACTTTTCCCCTGCTACGTGTCTCATGCCACAGTCACACTCACAGGGCCAAACGGCAAGCCCATAGGCTTTAGCAAGCAAGCGGACACATTCGCCGAACACCTGGCCATGGGCCTCCCCTGAACGTCCCTACATGGTTCCCGCGCCTTGCGCGGCCACTGGCCGGCAAGCACGTGACCAAGGAATGAATAGCCGTTCGCATCGTAATTTAGGTTGTTCGGGCTTGAGAGAGCTTGAGGGTTTAAGAGTGTGACTTAGGGTCTCGCAACAAAAACGAAGCGGAATCTGAATGAGTGTGACTTAGGGTCTCGCAACAAAAACGAGGCGGAATCTGAATGCTCTGCGGACCTTCTTTTGGCACTCAAGCTCGTCCCCTGGCTTGTCTATGCGTCAGTGGCACAAAGCTGAGACAGTTTACTCAGCAATGTGCACGGTGAAGCATCTGTCGGATGCTGGCGCCAGACAAACTGCTCGACAAGCAACACCAGGTCTGCGTTTTCTGTCGCAGCCAGTCCCTTTCCAGAAACTGTTCTTTCTATGTACTTGCAAAATGCTTAAGCACGTTCTTTTGAAGACTGTACCAAACATGGCCAAGAGTTTGCCAGAAAGAGCCATCACGACTACGTCAAAACGAGTCACCAAGACCCGACAGTACGATTTGTTACGGCCAGCCAGCAAAAGCCTCATTTATATCATGTAGAGGAGAAACCGGAGAAAGCCGCCCAATGCCAAAGACGTGGGCAGCGAAACCCCTTCCAAGAGCAGCAGCGCCAAGTACGCTCGCCCACGCTCGAAATCCATGGCCCTTGGCTCTGCTCTGAGCCGGAACGACCATGAATCGGTGTCGAAGGACGTCATTATCTCCCCCCCCACCCCCACCCCCGCCCCCCACCCCCCCGATCCAGTTGAAACATGCTGAACATCAAAGTCCGAAAGTCCGAAGGCAAGGAAAGACCGAATGCAAGGATAAACCGGAATATCCGAATATCCGAAAAAGAAGAAAGGAAGCCTGGAAGTCCGAAACCGGATATGCGGGCAAAGTAGCGACTTCCCGAGGGAAAAGCTATGGATTGAGAAATGTGGTGGCCGCGCAGAGCGCGGGCTCCCCCTACATAGGCCCTCGTTGTTGGAGTTTTTCAACACGGCTCTCCGCACAGGAGTTGTCCCACAGGCCTGGTCGGAAGCTATCGTTGCCGAAATCCACAAGAAGGGGACGATGGCAGACCCCAAGAATTACCGGCTTGTCTCCCTGCTGAGCATGACCTACAACCTCGTTGCCAAGATCTTACGGAAGAGGTTGGAGGCGGCCATCGATGCGAAGCTGCACACCTCGCAATTCGGCTTCAGAACCTCGAGGTCGACCGCACAAGCGATACACGTGGCTCGCTGTCTCATAGAGAGTGCCGAAAGGCACGGGTCCACTCTCTACATGCAGCTCCTTGACTGGACGCAGGATTTTGACAAGCTGCATTCACAGGCGGTCACACAGGCACTCACCCGCCACGGCGTGATGCCAGCCTTCGTGGACCTGGTGGAGGCCATAGTTCCTGCCGTGGCTGCACCGCGCCAGAACCAGCCTTTCTTCGACCTGGCCTACGCTGACGACACGGCCATTTTCACAGGCACAGCGGAGCGGGGCAGTCACTCCGCAAGATCCAACGGATCAAGGCCACTGGCTACACCAAAATTCTCACAGATAACCCCAATGCAAAGACCATCTGCAATGAAGGAGTACGCACCCTGGCGGACCAGCCCCCCCCTCACACACCACATCCACAGGGCACAATTAAAGTTGTTTGGTCACGTTCTGAGAGCAACCCCGAGCAACCTGGGAAGGAACTGTGTTTTTATGGAAGCGTTTGTTTACAGGGGTGGTTCTGTAAAGTCAGGGATAAGACCAGGCCGTCGTAGAGTACACTGGGTAGAGCAGTGCGCCGAACTGGCGTGGCACTGGCTCTCACATACCCCACAAGCCCTCCCTACTGAACACCCGACTTTTGCCGCCGCCTTTTTGCAACTTCACAGGCTGGCAGTGAACCGTCCAGTCTGGAACAAGTTAGTCGGGCTGCCAACGTGCAGGTCCACGTCCTTTTTTCCTACTCACAGTGAGATAGGATCGAGGGTGTAACCCGGCGTGCAGTGTCTGAGCAGGACCTGCTGAACCCACCCAGGGAGGTACTATGGGAGGCCTATAGGCCTGGTGTCATTGGCAAGAAGCCACTTAACAAACTCGACATCTCCAAACAAGCATGGTTCAAGGCAAAGGCTTTGTGTTCTTTGGGCTCCGCTTCCAAGGATGGGAACTGGCGATTGGCGACGTCTACTTGGAATCTGGGAACGGACCAGGTGCGCGAGCCAACCCAGCAATCCTTGCTGTTCTCATCATGGCTTTGCAGGAGCTTCAACTGCCATGGATGGTGGCAGGAGACTGGAACTGCTCTCCACAGGAGTTGCAATCTACAACCTTCATGCGTGCAGTCAGACGTAGGGTGATTGCGCCGAGTGAGGCCACCACCTCTCAGGGCTCTGACATTGATTCTGCAGTCACCCGTGTGGAGCTACAGGCCTATGTCTCAGTGGAAGTCGAGTGGGATGTCCTTTTCAAGCCGCATGGGGCACTCCGGTACCGTGTCCAAAGGAGAGCGCTACATTGCCTTTGCTGCAGATTCCAGATTTGTCAATTTGGTCAAGACCCCATGACGCCTCCAGACCAACCTGTGGAAAGGCAACCATGTGGAAAAGTGGAAGCGTTGTATGAGGTGGTGCACGCTAAGAACAGCCTTGAGTGGGGGGGCCGAGATCAAACAGATTGAGCTCGAAGCTGGTATGCCAGGGCAGGGCAGGGCCTGGTGTTTTCCAGCTAAAAGAGAACCCATGATTGCCTCCAAACCTCTCGGCCAAGCATCACAAGGAGGCAAAGTTGCCTACTGGGACAGGATCTTGTTATGGGCAATACAGAGGCGGGACGAAGCCCTCAAACCTTCTCAATGCAAGCTCTTCCAGAAAGAGCTCGTAAAGCTTGCGGACATGCTGCCACCGGAGACTGACATTGATGTAACAGTCCTCAAAGCGCAGCTACAAGGTTACATGGATGAAGGTGAGCAACAGAGCTCCATGGTCCAATATGTGTCGGACAGGGCCAAGCAGGAAGCCAAGAAATGGCGTGACAACAAGCAGGCTAGCTACGAGGAGTGGCTAGAAGGTGCCTGTGAGGGAGGCATGCGAGGCTTGTATAAAGCAATTCAGTCGCCTGGGAATCAATGGGAGAGACCTTGCAGAGACTCGAGCAGTGAACTCAGGCCCCATTTGAGGCGTCGTGAATGGAAAGAGCTCTGCTGCCCAGAACCAGGCAATATTGTCAGGCAGGACCCCATCTTCAGGAAATTATGGGACCAAGCTAATCAGCAGCTTGAGCAGCCGGGCCCCATCCAGGATGAGCAAGTGGGGAAGGTGCTCGTGGCCATGAGCAAAAAGGCCATGGGACCGGATGGCAGTTCGGCGCAGATGTGGAGAGCTTTGCAGCCGGACCAGGTCACTCCAGTGGCCCAGGCTTTCAATAGGGCCGCCCAAAAAAACGTGTCTCATGCAGCAGGCATCAGTCCATCGCTCAAGATGTTCTGTACACTAATATTTGCACACCAACACTCTTCTCCTAGACACTTGTGATCACTTGTCGTCAAGAACATCTCACTGGACAAGATCCGAATCTCTTCCAAAACAGGCTTTCAACTGCTCACTCGTGTCTGGATTGGCACCACTCTTGCCGCTTGAGAAGACATTCATCGTCACAGTGCCAGTGACCCGATGCTCTCCAGCCGTTGGCTTTGCGAGCATCAAAGGCTTTGGGACTGGAGCTCTTAATTGGTCTCCGTTTGGTTTTGACCGCACCCCTGGTCTCATGAAGCCGACAGGTTTGCCGCCGCTCGTTCGTACTGCCTGGCTTGTGCCAATTGGACCCGAGGATGGTTGAGGGCCGTGGGCTTGCTTGCCAAGTTCCTGCTGTCCCGGTCACCAACGACGGAGATGGAAAAGAGTTCATGTTTCTTGCACTTGGGGTGTGGCTTAAATTGGCTTAACTAACAGAGCCTGACCTATGCTGCCATCAAGCTCGAAAGACAGCACTAACACGACATGGGGAACCAGGCTGCGAAGCCTGGGCTGGATCTTCTACACCATCATGTATCGGTCACGAAGCGAGATATCAAGTTGAGCATGACTGGCACCTTTTGTCGCAGCACATTCCTGGGACTTGGATATTCAGGTGTGATTATCGCTTGGAATGTGTGTTGTATCAGTCTAGGACCACATTGATATCGCGACGATGGCTCAAATCATAGTACAAGATGGCAATGTCAGCAGGATGCAGCACGCATGGATTTTGAATACCCAAGCACTTACTGTAAGCTGCCGTGCTTGAAGACTTGCTGGATCCACACCACCCCACTACTACTTTGCCATCGGTATATCCAACGGCCAATTAATAAAACAGCAAAGATCATCCGACAATCGCGCTGTTTAGAGCTTGGCATGGCCACCTAGAAGTGAGCGGAACAGCGTCTCGGTCGAAGTCCACACCTCAGCTCAGAAAGCTTGCCAACTTGCATGGTATGAGTTCAAGCTCCAACAATGCCCGCGTAAGTGCAGCGAAAGCACATTTCCGAAGTATCTCCTCATCTTCTCTGCATCCACGACAGCGTCGGCAGAGTGAATGTGATCGAGGGCAGCATCAGTGAAAAGTATCCCAAAGGTATACTGGATCAGGAGTAACCTTGCTCAAAGTAGAGGGTTCGACCGGGCTTCCACTACCATGATTTCACATGCGACGAGCAAGCCAGAGTAGGGGTTCCGTAGCCTCCGAGCCGCAGCAGCAAAGCCCACACCAGCGATTTCGTAGTATCTGCTATCGAGTACACAAGTGTTCGCAGCGCACCAATAAATCTCACCAGGCTGAGGGAACGCACCACCTTCACCAATCGAGTTATGCGAAAGATGCCTTAGTTTCTGCACTGAAGCCGGAGCAAACGAAAACACGGCGTAGCTTGCCATCAAGACGCGCATGATTCGGAAATTGCTGGCGGCTGCAGAGTACGTTCCAGAATTATCGAGGAGGTCCGCGGCCAATTCGACCCACGAGGACATAACCTCAAGAAAACTACATAAGTTGCTTCGTTCTCGGATAATGAGTGAACTGGAGTAGATGAAAGCCGGCAGCCGCTAGTAGAAACAATGTCTTCTAACTGTGTCCGAGTCTAATGTGTCACGAACACCCGAAAGTTCGAAAGGAGCTCATTTTTTCATGATCAAAACCTGGATATAAACCCTGCACAAATGAAGAGGACATGCTGTTGCAGTTTCTTGGAAGGTTGGGGGCAACTGAACCGTCGAACGTTTCGAACAGCAACACCACCGAACCACATCTGGAAAAGTGCAAGCAGGACTCGGCGACAATGTCCAGCCAATGCCAGGCCCAACTGCTTCCACACACATAGGAGATTGGTCCAACCGCCAATATTCGGATCATGATCTCAACCGAGAACAGCCCCACGTAAACGAGATGAATGATGAACCACATTGGATGCACAAACATTGTTCCCGAGTTGGCTGTCAGTTCCACTTGTGCGCCAAGATACACCGAATTTGTCAGAATCACAATAGCAAAGAATGCGTTGAAGTGCGTGGAATTCGCCAGTCTGTAAGCCCATGCAGAAACCTTTCTGTGGAGTGATCCGAGCCCGGTCTTGTCAAGATCCAGTGAATCGGATATGAGGTTCTTCCATGACTCAACATACGTGGCCTGCATTTTGGCAGTCTCGTAACTTTCACTTCTTGACAAGGGTTTCCTCAACGTGGGAACCTGCTCCGCTGCTTCAACATGATGTCGGTTACCCTCGTCACTGCTCTCTTCGCGAGCCGAAGCTTCGTCATCTGCCTTGGAAACTCCCTCCTCATCTGTTACCGCTTCCTTGCTTTTCTGCCTCGTGAAGTCACTGTCCTGCCCGTGGCTTACTGCCGGTCCGTAAAGGGGATGTGGAAGAAGCCGAGGGTCGGACTGCCCATACTTCTGCAGTTTCAGTTCTAAGTTGTGCAACCAATCTTGCATCTGCGACAGCAGCTCTGCGTGGTGCCTTGCATGTCAAGTCAACAGCCGGATGGACCAGACGGAAACTGTCGAAGAAGTACTTACGAGCAAAGCTCCCAACTGACGGGAATTCCTCGTGCATAACATTTCTTCGTTTAGCATGAAAGCTCGCAAACATGCCTTGTACATCTTGTATTATCCGCTGCACCGTAAAGGAAACAATGCAAACCCCACCTTTGGAGCACATCGTCCACCATGTCAGGAACAGACTTCGTCGACATGTCCAGCGAACACAAAGTTCAAGTTTGCGGACAATGGCGTCCTACGTTTGCACCTTTAACTACTTTACAAACTTACGGAAACATGCAGACACCTGCGATGCACGCCATGAAGCGCAAGTATTTAGTTTCTGAAAACAGCACATGCACTGGCTTAACACTGAGTCGCTATCCTCGATGTTCAACCTTCCTAGGTCGGAGGTGAGTCTCACCTCATGTTCAGCATCTTGGACCGAAATGCGAATCATCAAAAGTAGCCTGGCAAGCATGCGATCTTGAATGCGATTGCGGACAAATCTGAGTCCCCAATAAACGATCTTTTCCTCAGCGACATGCTGAAGACGTCTGTTCGGCCCTGCCGGCAGACTTTGCAGCTCGGCGATTGCCACGCTGTAGACCGGCAACAAAAAGCTACAGGACTATGAGAGAATGGAGAGATCTGACGAACATTCCGGGACATTCTCGTCATGATCCGACTGTCGCAGGGTAGGGTGGGCTGTTGTGATCCATGCTCGGAGTCCCAGTGACCTGATGCTACAACTCTGGATAGTCACCTGCCTCTCGTTCAAATCGAACGGACTCAACATCTGCCAGCTCTAACTTCCTTTCTCCCTTATCTTCGCAGCTGACCTGTTTGTTGTGGCATTCTGACCAAGACGGCTACACAATGCTGCAGGACATTGCTTTGTTATACGTTATACTTGTTCTACATTCCTTCATACTCCTTCTTTGCGCTGTCCCGTGTACTGCCTACAGGATTAAAAAAGCTGAGGTTGCAGTGTAGAGCTGTACTCTGCCTCAGCGACAATGGGGACGTACAATGCGGCCGCAACATGTCTGCACACGACATGTACGGTCACGGCATTGCACGTCCCATCAGTCGCCAATTTCAATTGTAGTCGAGTCGAGAAACAACGAACACCCTGATACAATAAGCACGAAGCGCAAGCTCATTGTTTGCACTCTGTTACTGCGGCCTGCGACAGGTGCTCTCTAGTACAGACTCCAGATGCCCGATCAGACGGTTTACACTTTCAACGCTTCAACACCGGCAAGACAACAAATTCTGGAGAATAACCACTAAGCTAAGGAGACCGGCTTCAGGCCAACAAGGCGGGTCCAAGAATGCCTTCGCCGAGTAATTCGGGCTCCGGTTGGGGACAAACTAATGGCCTCTCCTGACTCACCATAAGGAAAGTTTCGTATGCGGCACCAAGCAGAGTTCCACCGGCAGGTCGCGTGGCACCGAGCACAAACGTTATGCACTTGTCGGGTAGATCACTGTCGTGCTTATGCTGCACGTGACATCTTTCCAACACTTCGTAATCATGCAGAAGCCAACATGTACCTGGCCAGTCCTTGAGGATCTGATGCCACAGAAGCGCTGTTTGTTCCGGACTCCGCACTCCGTGTGTAAGCAAGGCTGACGTCTTGGAACCGACCATCAAACGCCACAAAAGCGGAAGCAAGTCGTCATGGCAGTGGCTACCATATGTAATGTCAGAGCCCAAGATCAAATCGAAGTGTCCAGCAGGCCAAGGTGGATCCGCGTGCCAGTCAAGCTGGGCTACCTCGAATCGCTGGGCCGGCTTCCCAAGCTGTGCTGTGCATCTCAATCTGGGCACAATGTCTGCTCGATCCGTTGCGGTCACCTCTGCACCCAGGCTAGCTGACACAGCAGAGACGAGGCCACAACCAGCGCCCAGTTCCAAGACCCGCTGACCCTCCACCAGCAGTTTGTGTGAGCACAGAAAATTACTCAACTGATGTGCTGCCTCCCAAACCACGAAGCCTGTGATTGAAAAGCCGCCGAAGGATTCCTCGAACTGAACTTCCACTTCGCCGGAGAAGCTCCGCCATGTTCGCACTGTTGCTGCAGTGTCTGCTGGCATGTCGAGACTGTTTGATTTTCTTGCTTGCCGCCTGCCAAATCTCCTACAAGTTGGATGGCCGGACGGCCAGCTGGTGACCGGATGAGCCGCGCACCTAAGCGACGTGAGTGGAGGAATCGGCAAAAGTTCAACATGCTCAGCTGAGCCAGCTCTCTCCTTTGAGCCAGCTGGTAGAATCGACGACACCGACACGACGTGTTAGCCCGAAGCCCTCCTGCTAGCCGCGTTCTTACTGAATCATGACCATGATTAATGCGCACATTGATGTAGTATAGAGCAGGTTTTTGCCGCAGTCAATTGGGCAGGCCAGGCGGCCATGTCCTCAAATGCTTAGCTGCAGCAAGAAGGACCCATGGTGGCATCAACGCACATGACATTCCAGCCTAAGCTCCACTGACTGCGTGCACACGCAGCTTTCAGATTTCTCTCTTGTTGAAAGGATGTCCTCAACGTATCAATGCCCCCCTGACAGTCCTTGTATGAAGATAGACGCGGTTGGTATGCCATGATAGCGGGATGACACCGCGGTAGCTCATCCGCCTCAGGTTTGGCAGGAAATCCGGGTTCGTGCCCGTCCTAGTGCACTGCGAGTACTAGAAGATGTGGATGCAAGTTCTCGGCGATTTGAGGATGTTGCCTGATGCCTTCCTTCTCATCTGGCATCAAGCTGAATTTCTGTGCCACGGCCTGTCAAAAGCTGTGGAAATTCTTGAGCAAGTAGTGCCGTGTTGAAAAGAAGCTGCTGCTTGGCCTTGTACTTCGCATCCTCGTACTCTATTCGTAGGACCTGTGGACTCTAAACTGAAAAAGTCAAAGCGAACCCTGCACTGAGTCATGGCCTTTTGCAAGCCGGGACGTATTTTCAGATCCCATTTTTGGTGCAGTAGCGGAGGTCATGAAGCAAGACCCTTTCCGATAGCTGTCATCATATTTGTTGTCACTACTTAGAGGACTTGCCTTGGACTGTCCAGCAAAACTGTCGATGTTCTCGATGCTGACCACAGCTGCCTGCACTGCTCGTGTGAATCGCGGCACCAATTGTAAAGCTGTGCTCGCCTAGCTTATGTTTTGAACACGGGATTCTTGCAAATTTGGCACGGAAATCAAACAGTTGTATGTACCTCGACAAATGAGCGGTGTTTTTTATTCTGTTTCCATCCTAAGGACGCAAAAACCCCTTCCGCACAACCCTTCCGCCACGGCTTCCGCAGCCTTCCGCGCTTCGAGACGTTGGCACGTTTCTGAGTCACTGCATGTCGTCCCTTCCCCGTGCCCTTCCGCGGACCCTTTTGCAAGCGAACCCTTCCGCAAAAGCATAAACCCCTCTTGACGTGTTACGCCAACTCCTTTCAGCAACCGCGGGCACCATGTAATATGAAACCGCCGACAGCTACAGTAGGATCACAGATGGGTTCATAGGCGGAATCCGTGCCAATGAATAGGAATTCCAGTTGGTTCCTGGGCTGCCTCGGGATTCCTGGATGCAGACCTGAAACCCGGAAGAGTACAACACTAGCTGGTTCAGGTAATAGTCTATGTCTCATTCGAAGCATGAATTCCTTGGGCGCGGAGTCTTACGTATTTGTTGCTTCCGCGCCCTTCCGCGCGCAAAGCCTTCCGCAGCGCTTCCGCGTCCTTCCGGGCGCAGCGCCAGCAAGATTTCGAGATCGAGTGAAAGTTTTGTGTCCAGCTTTACTCTTCCGTAAGGAGACGGAAAAAAAAACGCAGCTCAAATGACCTTGAAACGTGAGTCGCCAACGAAGCTTGTAATCACATGCTTGAGGATGTGCTTCCGATTGGTGTAACTTTTGTATGTAAGGCTTCAAGCATTCGTGCTCCACCACTTGTAGTGGCAGATGTCGCAACAGCTTCAGCTGCAAAGGCCCTTCTCTCCCAAAGCTTGAGCGACCCAGGCAAGAGCTCCGACCGACTTGAGTTGCTCTTTTCCAGCCCATCCGTGACGAGAGTCTCAAGGTCTGCATTCCGGCTCCGCTTGAATTTAAAAGCCAAAATTCTGAAAGTCCGGACGCAGCGCTTCTTATCTGCCACAATCTGAACTCGGGGCTCAAGTTCTGGGACCCTACAAGATATGGTAAACCAGCAAAGCAATTCTGCATCTGAACGGCCCGGAACCTCTTCCAAGCGATGCTACAAGCAGTTTGCAACTTCTCGCAATCTGTTCCAAGTCATCCTTTCCTTGGGCTCGCGCTGTGCGAATCTGAGCGGTAAGGTAATCATCGAATGCCTTCGAACTTGCGCAATGATGGCACTAGCAAGTCACGAGATGGCCAGAGACTGATAAACAAATCGGCATCCCCGTGATCGAAACGAAACCTCCAAGATGGTGTCAAGGAGCCTCTGCCGAGGCCAGGTGCGACAGGTCCTATCAGAGTCGAAGACGGAGACAACATGTTCCAATCTTTGAGCAGGGGAGGCATAGTGCTAAGTCGATCATTTGAGTGCAGATTCTAGAGCCTGAAGTGAAGAACCTTGCGGCATGTTGAATCCCATGATGTTACTATGTCTACGAAAAAAATTGCGGCAAGCCATTGCACCGGGTGACCAAGTGCATGAGGCCAGGCCAATATCAGGAGAGTACCAAATCAAGCCGGAAAGGAAGGGGGGGCATTTTTTCTCTTTGGTCGGCTACGGTTTCGCAGTCATCTGGTCTGAGACTGCATCCTACGGTCTCAATACCGCAGATGTTGCACTAAAGCTCCTGCTTGCTCCAATCGACCACTACATCGTTCAGCTTGATCTTCCTCGCATGTCAGCACCAGTCGGCAAACTGATGCCACACCGATCCTACGCACTGTGCCAGCAACCTGTACTGTCTTTTCGCGCGTGCACCGATCCCGGCCGGGCCCCTTCTCGTCTTCACGCACTCCGGCCATTCGCCACGCTCCCACTTTGCGCAATTCTTCGAGCAGAGCTGCCAGACGCAACTAAGACCCCACCGCCTCTCGAAAGCAGAAATCAAAACAGTCCCTCGGGCAATCGTTTGGGCACAAAAGATGGGCCTAGATTCGATGAAATCTACTTTGCGTCGATGGTTGCTTGCATTAATTAGTTCTTCAGAAGGACTTACTTGCCTTACTGACTGGGGCTATCAAGGGCAACCTGCAATCTGCTGTGCCAAGGGCCCGGCCCCAAATGCTGCTTGAAGAACTGACCTGTGATGTAGGCTTGGTTGACACTGCAAGTTCGGAATGCCGGGACCAGGACCAAGGGCGGGTCTGCTGTCCCAGGCCTCCAGAGACTCCCTCCTCACCGAAGGTGAATGATCGGCTAATCTCCGGCCTCGCTTCTGACTGTGTCTGTGCTTTATCGGATGGTTTAGGGGAGCTCGTCGAAGGTAGTGCTTAGGGTAGGAAGCGCAGCGAGCCAAGGGAACAGCGCCGCAATGGGCTGTGGAAGGGGAGATAGGACCAGAACCGCCAAAACCTGCTACTAGCTTTTGGAGTCGTCGTCGTCGTAGTAGCAGTAGTAGCAGTAGTAGTAGCAGTAGTAGCAGTAGTAGCAGTAGTAGCAGTAGTAGTAGTAGTAGTAGTAGTAGTAGTAGGAGGCACGCCCCCCCCCTACCAACTAC
>CAJNJA010006046.1:0-17209 GCA_905231915.1 Symbiodinium necroappetens
ACATACACACATATATATATACATACCTATCTATCTATCTATCTATCTATCTATCTCATAATTATATATACACACATAACACATTGCACATACTGTCAAACAGCCCTTTGATTCGCTTTAAGGACCGTTTTGCGCTTTGCAGCAGCCCCAAACCTAAACTCCAGACCACGAGCCCTGAGCCCTAAAACCCGAACCCAAGCCCTGAGCCCTAAACCGAAAAACCTTGAACCCTAAACTCCAAAGCCTATAGGCCCCAATAAGCCTAGGCCCTCAACCCTGTAACCCTCAACCCTATATAACCCTAAAACCCTACTAAACCCTAAAACCCGAAACCCAAAGAAACCCTAAAACCCTAAACATCCCAAAGCGTCTCCTGCAGGGTCGGCAGCGTGAAGACTCGGAGTCTCTGCCTCGCCGGCGCGTTTCGGGGGGCCCAGTGACATGCAGAGGAAGCTCGAAGGGTTTTAGGGGTTTTAGGATTTTTAGGGTTTTAGGGGTTTTAGGGGTTTTAGGGTCTTTAGGGGTTTTAGGGGTTTTAGGGGTTTTTAGGGGTTTTAGGGGTTTTAGGGTTTTAGGATTTTTAGGGTTTTAGGGTTTTAGGGGTTTTAGGGGTTTTAGGATTTTTAGGGTTTTAGGATTTTTAGGGTTTTAGGGGTTTTAGGGTTTTAGGATTTTTAGGGTTTAGGGCTTGAGGGTTTGAGGGTTGAGGGCTTTAGGGTTTTAGGTTTTAGGGTTTGGGGTTTTAGGGATTTAGGGTTTTAGGGGGCTTTAGGGGTTTAGGGGTTTTAGGTTTTTAGGGCTGTAGAGTTTTAGGATTTTAACGTTCTAGGGTTTAGGCTTTAGGGTTTAGGGTTTTAGGGTTTAGGGTTTTAGGCTTTAGGGGTTTAGGGCTTTGGGATTTAAGGTTTAGGGGCTTAAGGTTTAGGGGGACCCCAAAATAGTACTGCACTCTAACAAGAGAAACTCCTAGAAGCCCAAGAATCTTTGGGTATCAAACTCTAGTACAACAGGAGTTTGGGATTCGTTTGGGCCAGGGTAATTACTAGGCAACTGGGAACCCCCCCAAAACCGAAAACCTCACTAGGACGCCCTAAACCCTAAGTGGGTGGTTCTCTAAGTTAGGGCCCCTTTCAGGTCCCCAGACAAGCACGGCACCCTTTTCTGAACAGGACACCCAAAAGGGGATCCTAATTTAGAGAACCCCCCAGAAGGGCTATGATGAAGCTTCCTTTAAAGGAAGCCCTGCAGGTCCCCTTCAAGGAATCCTTAAAGGAGCGCCAATGGTCTCTCGAAGGGTTGGAGCCGATTATTTTCAATAAGGGCTACTGTACATCTTCCTGTAAGGGCTCTATAAGGGCTAGTATAAAGGCTACCGAAGGGGCTGTTCCAAAGGGATCCTTCAAGGACTTTATAGGAATTTGGCGAGGGCGTTTGGCAGGGATGCTGCAGGCTTTGGCCTTCTAAGCCCTAAACGATAGGACGGGGTGTAGAACGCATGTTGCGCATGTTCGGCAAAACATGCGGAACAGGACTTGCTAGACTATGCCATCGTAGACCCCGAATGCTGATAGAGCCCCTAGCAGCCCAAGCTCTAATTACCCTAAACCCTAAACCCTAAGCCATGAATCCTAGACCCCACTCCAGGAGAAATCACAGGCTCCTAATGATGGCCACCCCAGGATGTCATGGTGTATGATTTGGGGTGCGCCACGGCACCACCCAGTTGGTTCGAGGTCACTTTTGGACTATCGGAGCATTCATGCACCGATAGGCCTTCGGGGTATGAATAAGATGATCCGGTACTAACAAGAAAACAGGCCCCCCAAAAAATACTTCTGACTCATGAAGTCCCTAATTTAGAGGCTTTGCTGCTGAAGTTTCGAATTCGAGACTGCGTCGCCGCACAATTCCGGCTAAGGAACAAAAACAGAACAGACCACCTAAACCCTAAACTTCCTAAACCCAAAGGCCCCCTATCAGAGTGGAGACGATATGCTAAAATCCTAAACTGCATCTCTCCACTTTGGCCAAGCAAGCTTGCAGTCTAGAGTCGATTGGGCTTCAGGGTGTATATATATATATAGGTTTGTTTTATAAATGTGTGTCGGGTTTATGGGTTTAGGTCTTCTGGGGCTACGGGGTTTAGGGGCTTGGATGGGCTTGGCACCATGATCTACAGGCCAGCTTAGAGGAACTTCGCAATGCCACTAACTGCCAAGAGACATCAGCAGCGCACCCAACCGACACGTCCATGTCATCGAGTTCGTCTTTAACCTGATGCAGCCACATGCGCTTTGGGTTCTGCGTTCAGGATCTAGGGTCGGGCTTCAGGGTTTCGGGGGGTTCCTAGTTGCCTAGTGCCCTGGCCCAAACGAATCCCAAACTCTTGCTTCACTATGGTTTACGATACCCCCTAAACCCTAAACCACTAAACCCTAAAACCGGTTTTTGAGCAGGGACTGCAATGCACTAAGCCCTGAATCCCTTCAGCCAAGCTCCAAGCGCCAGCGCTAAAACCCTAAACCCTAAAACCCTAAACCCTAAAACCCCAAACCCTGTTTCCCTGAAGTTTGCTTCTTGGGCTCCTGGGAGTTTCGGGCCGGGTTTCAGGTGGAGGTGGTACCCAAACACAGCAGAGACTTCAAAGAAACAATGCCCATGCCGAGACTCCTCTATAAGTAATATAACAAGGAATATCCCATAATTCTCATAGTTTAGGGTCCTTAAGGCAATGAAGGATTTATATCACCAACAGTAGGAATCTGAGCGGCAAGGCTCCCTAAGAAGGAACCCCCTCGATTACAACAAGCCCGCAAGCACTGAATGCGAAAACCCTGACCACTTACATGCAAAACCCTACATTCCCGATATGAAAGAAGCAGCAAGCCAGCCTCGGCTGTCACATCCTCGTCGGCTTTGCTTTCAAAGCCTGTGCAATGTTGTTTTTTTTGCGCATATATATATATGCATATATATATATATATACATTTATATTTATTATGTGTATCCATATATACATATATAGATATAGGGTTTAATAAGGTTTGGGGCTTGGGGTGCGAGCCCATTGAGTGGCTCAGAATATTGAGGACCAGACCTTCGGGTTAAGCTGTAGCGAAGGAGACATGCTGATTAGGGGTCTGGGTTTGGGTTTGGGGTGTAGGGTTTAGGGTTTGGGGGCTCGGGGCATGGATTTGGTCAGGATCGCGTCTGGGTTTAGGGTTTCGGGCATGGAGTTGGGTGTAGGGTTCAGGACTTCTAGGTCTGGGTCTATAGCTTAGGGCGTGGATTTGGGCTGAGAGCTTGGGTCCGTACAACCCCATAACCCGCAAGCAGCTGAAGACCCGGCAACATCTGAGGCTCGAAGCCTAAACAGATGGTTGTGAGTGAATTTACAAGTACAGTAGGTGGGGTGATACGAGGTTTCGGGTTTAGGGTTGAGGAGACATGACTATCGCTGCCTCACTCTGTAACCCTATTTCATGACGAAGTCCTCTGATACTTTGTGTAGCATCGTTATGTCTAGAGCACCGGGCGTGGTGGTAGCAGTACTAGCAAAAGCAGTACTGCTAGTACTAGCAGTACTAGTACGAAGACGAGTAGTAGTGCTAGTACGAAGACTAGTAGTAGTAGTAGTAGTAGTACTAGTACTAGTACTAGTAATAGTAGTAGTAGTAGTAGTAGTAGTAGTATTCATTCATTCAGCCCGCTGCACCCTGTCGATGCGATGCGAAGGACAGGCATCCTGCCCGGCAGCTTAAAGCTGCATAGCCCTTCTGGCTACTCCTGTCAGACAAAAGCCCTCAAAGAATGGAAGGCAATGTTAGTCAAGCTCATCGAGAACCATTGGCTCCTGAGAAGTGCTTTCAGCATGCTGATCGGTCATATCTACAAGGTGTCCCCCCTGAGGAGAAACAACAGCAGCATTCACGCCATCCGAGGAGGAAGCAGCAGCATCAGAAGTCGAAGTCACATGCACAGATTGCGAGCAATCAATCGAGCTGCTGACCCCATCATCCTCATGTGTCATCGGCGATGTCATCGTCGATGTTGGCATAGACTGCACTGGCGAGACCATCGAAGGTGACGAGTACGATGGTTGTGTCGACTGCTGTCCACCTGTGTGCAGCTGCTGAAAGCGGCGAAGAGTACGATCACATCGCCGCGAGTGCCGAGTAGCATCGCTGGGGAGGCACATGCTGCAGCACGTGTCGTGGTACATGTCCGTTGTTCGCTGACACCGAACGTGGCGGCAGACCATGATCCTTAGTGAGCCATGTTGCCTATGCACCAGCCAACGTTGATGCTTGCCACAGCGTCTGGTGTGAGCCTGTCCCTGCGTAATGGCACAGAGCGAGCAGCAATGACGATGATTGGAGCTGCAAAATTCCAGCTGACAGCCACCCGGGCATAGCTGCCGTTGAGGCTCAGCCTGAGCCTTGGCCACGCCGTACAGCTGGATCATTCGTCCAACGCACCATGCCGCCGTTCAGCACCTGATGTCAGAGGGGCTGGGGCAGGGCACCATCTGGATGAGCACTTGCACACCGGTTCTTGATGCAATCAGACTCTGGTGGCCACTGCTGCAGCACATGTGGGCGCAATTGCGCAATTTTTCTGAGCATCGCAGCAACAGACGCACCTCATACCCGAACATCTGCAGAAGCATGTTAGCCTAATGCATATTAGAGGAGGAGGATGCCCCCTCCGAGGGAAGCGAGAAGCCAAGCCCTTGTAGCTCCAGCCTCTGCTCTTGACTCAATTGTCGATATGCTCCAATGGCATAGGAGATCAAAACAAAACGATTGCCAAGCTGCCATGATCGGGACCCATGCTGTCTGGTGTGCGTAGGGATAAGATATCCACGGCAGCAGATGTCAAGAGCAGTCCCCGGTACCAGACTGCCGTTGACATCCTCAAAATCAACTCCCCTTGGATCCTGCACCCAGACCTGCCCATTAGCAAAGTATGAAATGCCAATTATGAAGCTATCCAGGCGCGCATTCTGTGAATCCACGTGTACATCAAGCGGGCTATCACAGAGTAGCTGAAAGCTGGTCCAGCGATGTTCAGGACAAATGCAAAGAATGAAACGATTGACCAGTCGACAGACCCTAGGCATCAACGAGGTGTAATGATGAAGACCCACATAACCATGATGTCCATACGCCCCTGCCGCAAACGCCAAGTGCGGCGACATGGCAGAGCGACGAGTGGGTCCATGGAGTGGTAGGCATTCAGCCAAAGCTCGCACAACATGCCAAAGTGATCCACGCCCTTCTTCAAGAAAGGCCCACGCAAGTTCTTCGGCCTGATGAAGGTTCTGTGGCCGCATTTACAAGCTCCTCGTCCTGGTGGCCCTTCTCAAGGCGTCCCTGCATGGAGGGAGCCCCGTAAGCCTGATGATCGCAGCTTGTACTGCCTGCTGTACCGTCTGAGCTAAACGCTCTTGCTGGGCAATTGCAACTTGATGTCGGGCAAAGGTATTGGCACGCGGGCTTCGCTGCTTCACACTGCTCCAGTGCCCTCGAATCTCATCAAGATGTACAGATTGAGGTTGTGCCCCATGCCCACCCTGTGCAGCATAGCATTTCGTCGTCCCATGTATCATTGTAGGACCGTCTGCGCGGCCCAAAGCCGCATAGGACATTGTAGCTGCGTCCCATCCACCCTGACGGGCTTGGAATACCGCGATCTCGTCCTCAGTCGGATCAACTGGTGTGGTGGGAAGACGTTGCCCTGCTTGAATCAACATTCTGTTCCTTAGGTCCGAGTACTCACCAGGCGACGCCAACACCTGAGCTTCAAGCAGCTGAGAGGCTTGCAACGCTCTTGCCTCCCATGTCTGCTGGGAGTCACCGAGCCTGTGCGTGAATGCAAACGCTGCACAGAACTGCGGTGAAGCTCCCAGAATACTAGGGGTAGGCACCAAGTCGCATGCCCTAACTTGGCCACATGAGCACACAATGTCATCCGGATCCACAGTTGGCGCAGCAGCTCTAAGGACCTGCTGAAGTGGATGTTGCATGGGCTGTTGAGTCCGGATCGGTGGGTGCAGAGGCGCTGGCGGAGCCAAAATGCCTCCTGGAATACCAGGAGGTCCAGGCGGGCCACCCGGCCCATTATTCGGCCCGGGTCCAATCGGTCCAGGCGCAGGGCCAGGAGGCGGTTGGTTTGGCGGCCGTGGACCAGGTGCCGGCGGTAGAGCCTTCGGAACCTGCACAGCTGGCTGCACAGCGGCAGCAACAGGCTGGGCTTGTTGAACAGCAGCAGGTTGGACTGGCCAGGGTTTGGTGCTTTTGGCTGCTGTGCTTGAGGAACAGCCGCTGGCTGGGCTTGTGGCCCCTGTACAGCTAGCTGCCTGTTGTCCTGGCGCTGGTGGTGGCGGAGGGTGCTTTGGTCTCGAACTGTAGGCGGCAGGGCCTCCTCTCCCTTGTCCGCCGGGTCCATAACCTCTCGGCAACTGATGAGAACTCGCTGGTACATCATCCAAACAAGTTTCATGTTTTTGTTTCTGCTGGCTTGAGCCAGTCAGTCAATTTTCAGATTCACTAACAACACTATTGACAGATGTTTGTTTCTGCTGGCTTGAGCCAGTCAGATGATATTCTGCACTAACCGCAACAGACTCTTCATTGTCAACAACACTCGCACCAGACGTCTCTCACCGCTCGCATGGGTCTTTTTCTTCCTTCTCCGCCTTCTGCGCCTCCCTGACCTTCGCTCATCAGGCGGGGTTCCCGCGGTCTCAGGTATCTCTTGAATCTCACTGCGCTCCGACTCCTGCAAAACCTTCTTCAGCTGATTCCTTCCGCGCGTAGCAAGAACATCGAGCTTGTCTAACAGCACTGCAGATTCATCCAGAGTGACACACCCTCGAAAGTAGCTTTCCTGGACCTTGCGTCGCATATCTGAAGCAAAACATTTCCTGTCAAAAACCTTCCTTGCCAAATGTAGGTCCAGCCAATCTGAAAGCTTTTTGAAGGTGGTTTCGACCTCTTGGTAGGGGTTCGAGTCGCCCAAAACAAGGGCTTCATCAGGAACACGTGCGTCCAATTCACACAGCTCCTCCCAGCATTCAGGGATGTCTGGGGGATGTTCAGGTTTCACAGGCATCGACCCTGGTTTGGGCCGTGGTAGGAGTTTGGCGAGTGTCGATGGATTATAGGCAATCGTCTTGAACTTGTCACCTGCTTTCTGGCCTTCTATCCGAACGACAACTTCGCTCTCTGTGAAATCGCACACAATGCCCTGCCGCGACTGAGGTTCTTGCACTCTTTGCCCGATTCGAAACATTCGGAAAATCGACATTGCGGAGCTTGAGGAGGCCGACGCAGCCGAAGCCGAACGCCGCCCTTCCCTCCAAGTTCTGGCACCATGAGAGGCAGCCCCAGTGGCGCGGGCTACCTTTGCATTCGTTCCACGGATTCGCATTTTGTAGGAACGTGCCGGTTCTAGGGTCGGCGCCCAGAGTTTCTAACTAACAAAACATTTTCAGGTTACCCTGCCAGGTTATTTCGCCAGGTAATCGGACCACCCAGAGTTCACCGGTGTGGCCAAATATGTGGCGGCGCATGCCTGGACCGCGCCACCCGGCCCTCCCCCATTGCTGGCATGGGTTCGGGCCGGGTCCTCCCTTTACTACCACGGCCTATTTACAGGACGCCGTGGACCCTGGTTGGTTGGAACTTCCCCAACACAGTATAGGGGCCTTTCACCCCTCCGACAATAACCCCTCCCCTGGTTATAGTAGTAGTAGTAGTAGTAGTAGTAGTAGCTGCTACTACTACTACTACTACTACTACTACCACTACTACCACTACCACCACTGCCACGACCATTACCAATACCAATACCACTATCACTACGACGACGACGACGACGACTACTACTACTATACGACTAGTACTACTTCTACTACTACCACCACCACCACCTACTACCTACTACCTACTACCTACTACCTACTACCTACTACCTACTACCTACTACCTACTGGCAGTATTATCGGGCAGCCGGGGCAACAAGCCAGCAGTGCAGACTCGCGGAGGGCGGATCCGATCCCCACCTTTTTCTTCGGAAAACATTACTCTTTTTTTGAGGGGGAGGGGGGGTGGGTACTATTATCGGGAAGCTGGGACACAAACCAGTGCAGAGTCGCCGAAAAAGGATCGGGCAAGCAAAACATTATTGTTTTTCGAGGGACGGGGGTGTTGGGGGCAACAAACCAGTGCAGAGTCGCGGAGGGCGGAGCCGAGCCCCCCCCGCCCCCGGAAGCTAAGCATTATTATTTTGTTTAAGGAAGGTGGCGGGCGCGTATTATTCTCGGGCGACTAATACTAGCTACGACAACTACAACAACTACTACTACTACCACCACTACTACGACGACGACTACTACTACTGCTACGACTACTACTACTACTACTACTACTACCACCACCACTACCACCACCACCACCACCACTACCTAGTACTAAGTACTACTACTAGTACTAGTCATATACTAGTACTACTACTGCCACCAGTAGGCAGAATCCGACCCCGCACGCACCCGGCTTGAAGCTAGAAGCGGCTGCCACAGCGGACATGCATGCGAGCGAGGCTGCCATGTGGTGCCGCCGGCTTGCCCTGGCAAAGGGCTTATTTGCAGCGGCATGCTCGTCGCAGGAAGAAGTACCCCATAGCCCGAGTTTGGCAAAAAAAAGTAACTATTACTTAAAATCACAGGTTTTCCAAAAAATGACTATTAGTCAAAATTCATTTATGGATATATAGTCTCGTTGGGGGTGTCAAATGATCCTTAATTTTGGGTGTGACTAAAAGCTGTGATTCTGGATATTTCGGACTTGCCGAAAAGCTAAGATTAAGGATAATCGCAGCTTTTCGGCACAGCTCCACCGCCGAAGTTTGGTCGAAATTTCGACCAAACTTCGACGCCTAGTGTCGCAGTTTACCAGGGTTAGGCGACGAAGTTTGAGTCGAAGTTTCAGCCGGGTTTGGGCTGCATTTCGTGTAAACCACACAACAGCCGACGAAGTTTGTGAAGAAGTTTAAACGAAACTTCGTCGAAGTTTGGCCGCCGGACCATATCCAGAATTCCTAGGATTCTGGGGATTTGGGAGATCTTGAACCCGGAAATCAACGAGACTATTTCCTAGGATTTTGGAGAAGAACGAGAAGCCGAAAACGTAGGATTTTGACTAATATCCAAAACTTTTTTTGGATATCAACGAGGATATTTATCCCTTATAAGTGAGTTTTGACTATGGATAAATCGCGTGATTCTGGAAATGTTAATTTTCAGACTAGCTCGGGCTATGGGGTACACCAAAAGCACATGCTGGCCGGCAGCCGTCAAGCCATCCAGTCGTTCAAAGAGGTCCAGATGCGTGGTCGCCAGGTCGACGTCAAAGGCTGTGAAGGTCAAGACCGGCCGCTCGTTGCGCACCACATGTGGGCTTGGGGCGCTGTATGGTCAGCCCGCGGCGGTGGGATCCAAGGGGCGTGTGACAGCGAACAGCTTCCTGGCTCCATTGGGATTGTTGGAGAGAACGCAGGCCACCAATTGTAGCTTGTCCAAGGGGATGAGGGTTTCCCAAGCGAGCGAGAGGGTTTCCCAAGCGAGCGAGAGGGTCGTCGCTGTCATCTGGTGCACCATCGCGAAACTATTGGAATGCGAGCGAAGGCAGGTGGAGTCCAACCAGACCGTGAGCATCTGGAGCACGGTTGCCGCGAAGCCACGACTATCGGCTCGTGCACGGCAGTGATGCCTGCCAAGAAGTCCGTGAATTGAAGGGCACGCAATCGCTTGATGCGGGCATCGTGCATGCGGTAAGCGGAGGCAGCCCGCTCCTGTGTCGGCTGTGGTCCAGTACTCGCCTCCTCCTACGACGGCAAGGCGTGGCACATCTAGGCCAACACTACGCTGGTGGGTGCAATCTGTGCTCAGCCCGGCACGCCAGCAGAGGGACGCTCCTGTGTCGGCTGTCCAGTGCTCGCCTCCTCCTAAGACGGCAAGGCGTGGCACATCTAGGCCAACACTACGCTGGTGGGTGCAATCTGTGCTCAGCCCGGCACGCCAGTCAAGAACATCAGTAGACCGTCCTGTGTGGAAGAGGCAAACTCACATCTTCCGACGCATCCCCCACGAAAAGGCTTGATAACGAACATCTCCGCGGGTCTGCACGTCGTGTGCGCGATAGATGTGATGGAAACGGCCGACCAAGCGTTCCTCGAGTCGGTGTGAGCCGGGCAAATTGTCGAACACCCGGTTGCCTGCCTCGATCTGCATCGCACGCTTCATGGAAGGCCTCGTGTAAAGAAGCACAGGTGGCCGTGGAGTCCGAGAGGATCCGGGCTTGCATACAGCAGCCAGACATCCTCGAGGTGAAGAGCCCCGCAAACGCCGAAAAAGGGATAAGGTCAGGGAGGGGGCGGGGCTGCCTGTTATTATTATTTCTATTTTTGCTTTCCCCCCCCCCGGGAATTATTATTATTTTTTCAGACCGGCGACAAAAAAAAGATTAATGATGCCGGCGGGGGGGGAGGGAGGACCAAAAATAGTAAAGGCCTGCCGGGCTCCGTCTATTATTTCTTCGTGTGCTTCCTGATCTGGTGGAAGATCCCTCTTTATAGTTCATGGCTTAGTCCAGACATGCACAGAAACCCCAATTGAGAATTCTGCTGGTCAGTTCCTTATGAGCAGCGCGCGATGTGTAATTTAGGGGCCTGAATAATTAGAACAGGATTTTGGGGCCCGGTATACTAGACTTATAACAAGGAACCCCCCAAAAAGGTTTCGATAGTTATTGTCCCTAATCCCTAAACTATATCCCTAAAGCTCGATGTCAAAATAGCCCAAAAGCCTTACATAATATGGTCTTTGGGCCCAAAAGCCTTAAAATATGAGTCCTTGGAGCCTTAGGGTATTAAGGCCCGCCCTTGGAGGTTCATGGGTAGTTATAAGTGGGGTTATAAGTAAGGTAACTATAGCCACAACGCATATTAGGGGACTTATAACCCCACTTATACTGGTTCCCTGTTGGGGCTATATTAAACATGATCATTTTTTAATCCTTATTGGGTTTTATTATAAAAAAAAATGTAAAATTTTATCCAACAAGGACCCAAGGTCTTGGAGGCTCAGATTATGGTCTTCTGGCCTTTTCGGGCCTCAGGGCTTTTGGTCTGACGGTGAAGGATGGCGGCTGAGGGCTTCGGGTTTGGGGTTTAGGGTTGAAAGGGTTTGGGGTTTAGGGTTTACAGTTTTGTGGGGTTTATGGTTAGGGTTTAGGGGGCAGCATGACCTGTAAATGTGCCTGCTGATGAAGAGCACGCCATGCAAGTTCTGCTTGTACGCTCCAGAACTGCAGTTCTGTCTGATCGACTGTGGGAACGACATGGGAATCAGCATACCTGCTTCGGGCACTCCACGAGCGTTGTTCTTGCACCCTCGACTCGGACAACGATTGCTTACGGTTTAGGGTTTGGGGTTTAGGGTGCCATCAGCCTTGGAGCTGTTAGGGCGCCACTGAAGATGGGATACTGGGGCTGCGTATTGAGAATCAGGCAGATGACGAAGTGCCTACATAACAGGCTGAGCATTCCCCGAACTCTCATGAATTCATCGAACTGAATCAAAGAAAGGGCGCTGGACATGATTCAAGACATAATCCTTGAGTGGTGGGTCTCGGTCCCTCTAGGTAGCCCCTTGACGGCGAAAAACACGGCAGGCCCTGAACCCTCAACTATTTTCCTTTGCTGCTACTAGCCCCGTACCGTTGTGGCAAAGGGAGGGCCACTCTCTGGCCGCTTTCGTCTCTACAAGGTTCAGGATTCAGGAGACCAGAGTTTCGGGTTTAGGGTTTCCCAGACAGCCCAATACTCCTTAAATAAGGAATATACCTTAAATTACAGGGGCCTTAATATTATGATTTAAGGGGTAAATTCCTTAGTTAAGGGGTATTGGGCTCTCTGGGTTTAGAGCAGGGCAAGGTTTGCCAATGCGAGATCCACGCCGTAGCTCATGTAACCATCCCGCCAGCAGAATTACATTTCGAAGCAAACACTTTTTATGGTCCTGCATGGCCTGTAGATCTCGTACGATGTAATACACGCCTTTCTCACTTGTTTCGCCTGGCCCTTGCAGCCCGTGAATAATTAGGATCTTACTCTTTCTCTTCTGGGTCTGTGTTTGTGCCTTTTGCTTTCTGAACAACCTGCCATACTAATGTCTGAAGCTGCTTGCATATGTAGGGGTCAGCATAAGAACCAATTCTATTCCTTGAGGCTCCTTGCTACAATCATACATAACCATACTAGACTACGCCCCCCAAATCCCCAAAACAATATTCTTAGAGTGCCGGCCCATATCAGACTCTAAACCTCTAGAACCCTTCAAGGATCCCTGCCCTATTCTCAGAAACAAGGCACCTATATTCTGAAGAACAAGGAAATATACCTCGGACTCAGACAGATCCGTCCTAAACCCTCTACCCTAAACCCTATAATACAATTAGCAAAGGAAGCATATCTCGGACTCAGGCAGCTCCGTGAAATTCACCTTGGCCCGAGACGAGGCGTTGGACTCCAGGGAAAAAGTTTAGAGTGTAGGGGTTCTGGGCCTTTAGGGCCTGGGGCGTAAGGTTTACAGTTTAGGGTTTAGGTTTAGGCTTAAGATTCAACGTTGAGGGCTCAAGGTTTTGGGCTTAGGGTTTACGGTTTAGGGTTTAGGGCTTAAGGTTTAGGGTTTAGGGTGTAAGGTTTAGGGTTTAATTTAAGGTTTAGTGTTTAGGGTTCACAGCTTGGGGTTTCGAAGGCCCCATAACGGTTTCATGAGGCTTTTCAGAGGATGCATAATTGCTTTCTATGGTTTCATACGATGATCAAACAGTGTGGTCATGTTGTGGCTTTCTTGCAAAAGCTGTAAAACAATCTAATGCCTCGGACTGCCATGGTGCTCCTTCTCTTTTGGCGTCTACCGTTTCATGGCACCTGATAAACGGTTGAGACGGGTTTAGGGTTCATGCTTCCCGCTGGCGACTACAACTCCTACTTGCAACTGTTGTGTCATGATGCCAACTCCAAAAGGCTCCACGAAAGCAACGAATAATTACTTTAGAGTCCTTAAACCCTAAGCCTGAGGCCGAAACCCGTAAAGTCGTCACTGGCGACTTACTGCGGGTCCTATAAAGGCATGCAACCTGCCAAGCTCGCCACCCAAAAAGCATCAACAAAACCAAGATCTACAGCGTGGAGGCATCCTCAACAATGCAGACTCCTGATTAATCAGATTCCCGTTGAACGGCCTCAACATGACGATCCCTGCGTATCTAAGCCTCATGAAGGGAGGGGGTGTTCTTAATCAGGGTCTATGTCACGAATTTGAAAGGGCAATGGCATAGGACTGGTTGGACACACCTTGCACGAAACAAATTACAGGCAGACTCGCGTTTTGAGCTTGGGCCAATGCTACACACTGAATGCATCAAGGCAAAAGATCCCGGGCAAGCAGTAGACTTCAACGAGGCACTCATACGTGTCTTCAATGGGCACTGTTACATGACTTGAAGAATTGCACTGGTTTTAACATTACTAAATCTTGCCTAACGAACTAGTTGCGAATCAACTACGACAACATCTATGGATGCCTTACTGGCTAACGGACTGATTACCCCCACCATGATTTTCATCAGAAACATCTGCTGTTGTACCTTTACATTTGCTGACTACTGATACAAGTCTGCGTGTCTGCTACCAGTACAACCGATAAACCATCGCTAAACCGGATACAGTCAATCTTAACCTACCATAACATGATTGTTTTGTAGGGTCAGATTTTATGGGGAACCCTGCGAAAAAGCGGGACTTGGACAGGTTAAGGTAAAATCTAGCTTGTACTCAACTGCGCTTGCAGCTCCGTTTCGCCGACAACCGGGCTTTGGGTTGTAGTTCAGGCTTCGAGGGCTCTAGAAGCTTGTTTCTAACTTGGCGGGCCTCAAAAGGTGGGATGACGGTAAATAGGACTCAGGATCCCTTTTTTGAGGACTCTTGTTTGGGATTACCCCACTTACCTCCATCCCACTGGAGCCCTTTGATAGATTTAACTGCCCGCGCACCCATGAGAGAATGTTCAATTCCTCCCCAAAAGTTTCTGAGCTCTGGGCTGTGTGGATCAAGCTAACTGCCTCTGCTGCTTCGGGCTTAGGCAAACGATTTGTGGCTTGAGGGTCCTTGGAGGATCATGGGACTGTGGCTAAGGCCAGAAACAATGTAACTACAACCATTTGCATGAGCGCTCGAGGCTCGGACCGAGGCCACCGACAGAGCGTCCCGAACGGTGAGGGTAACGTCTTCCGGTACACGGGGACGGAACTCGGCTACGCCTCACACAATACGGGCGTCAGCCTCAAACGCACGACCATTGTGTTTTGTGGTTCTGGTCTGGGGTGTCTCGGAGGTACCCCCCAAGGGGGTCTGGGCCTCAGCCTGCAGATTCCAGGGGCCAATATTCAAAACTCGAATTTGTTGTTGTCGGTGTTACCCCATTCGGTCTGGGCTTTGTGCGGGGAAGCCAGGCGGCACATTCCACGGAACCGGGCCTGGGCGGGTCATACCTCTAGGGATTGTGGTTCTGGCGAGTTTTCGGGACTTTTGTTGTTACCAGGAAAGGTGACTGCACTTCGAGCAACCCTTACAGGGCGCGAGGGGGCGGGTTGTTTGTTGGAAACATTTGCTTCTCGCCGCGCGGCCGGCCCGGGCCGCGAGGACCCACAACGCGACATCAATCCATCGCAGCTGTGGTCTGCTTTGGTGGTTGTCTATGTGTCGACTTGCGAATCGAAGCAGAGAGCAAGAAAGCCCCTCTTGAGGGGGTTTGGGGGGTGAACCCTGAGAATAGTTGGGGTGGTTGGGGCGGGACTACATGCGACGCAAGCGTGTGATAAGTGGATGCGCCCAAATTAAAAGGCGCACCCACCGCGCGCACACTTTATACAGACCCCAAACCCGAAACCCTAAACTCTCCAAGTATGAGGTCCCGGGCTTCGAAACATGCAGGCTTGGGGATCAAGTTTGGGAAATGGGCAATTCACTTGGGTCCAGGATTTAGGGTTTAGGGGTTTAGGGGTTTGGGGTTTGCAGAAGGGTTTAAGGTTTGGGGTTTGAGTAGTTCTGGCAAGGCCACCTCAGCTCGGGCTGAAGGTTTCAAGGTTTTGGGTTGTAGGGTTTTAGGGTTTAGGGAATAGGGGTTTAGGGTTTAGGGTTTAGGGTTTAGGTTTCAGGGTTTGGGGTTGTAGGGTTTTTGGGTTATAGGGAACCCAAAACCTGAACCTTCTCAGAAGTTATTTCAGTTCCTTCACACCCCTTGAAGAGGTCTCGGAAGTCCGGTAGGCTAGAAGGGGGTTTAGGTCCAAAGATCGACACATCAATGACGCAAACCCTAAATGTTGCTTGGACAGGGACTCGAGGCCAAAGATCTCCGGATCCTTTGTTCATGCTGCCAACTTGACTGCTGCCTCGCCGCAACAGCTTGCCGGCGTTGGACTTTGCTGGAATCCAAGTCATGGACAGGCTTGCGAAGATCCTCCCTGGTCCTCAGCACTCTTTCATTCTCCTGGCTCAGTGCTGGCAGGAGCCCAGCAACAATTGTGGGCAATGGTCGGGAAGTAGGCAGCGGCATGGTAATTTTCCTAGAGAGAACGTTGACAAGTGCAACGGCACGTCTGATTCAGAGCGATGCGTCACACCGCGAATCCATTGATCCTAGCCGCCGGGCGAAGGCAAGCTTCTCATTAGAGAAGGAACTGAGGGTTTAGGGTTTAGGGTTTATGAGATTGTGCACTTGCTGTAAGCGTGCTTGCTGCAGGTCGCAATTGGACCACCAGTGTAAGCACAAGTCTGAGACCAACAGCTTGTGCTCAGGTCCTCCGCCACCCAAATATAGAGCCTCAAACCCTGTATGTCCCTGTCTGCAAAGAAATGCTGAACTCTATCGCCACCCTCTATAGGCTTAGAATTCAAGAATCCGCCAAGATCCTCTTCTAGCTATCTCGGTACCTCGTCTAAACAAGGACCTTGTTCTCTCACTATCTTTAAACCGGCAAAAACCCTAAACTCTATGCCGAAACCCTAAACCCTAAACCCTAAGCCTAAACCCTAAACCTTCAACCCTAAACCCTGAACCCTAAACCCCAAACCCTCAACCCTAAATCCTAAGCCGAAGCGCTCACTTGATCTCCCACACAGCAGAAGATCGAGAACCCCCGGAACTCCCAAGTCAGAGCTGAGGGCTCCGGGCGTTTCCATCCAAGTTCAGGCAAACGCCACCGACGAGGATCCCCACCCAGAGGTACGAGGATGCCTAGCGAGCTTGGGTAATGTAGGGGCCTGAATAAGAAGAAGAATAATATTATGATTTATTGTTATTCTTACTTTATATTTATAATTATAATAATGATTAGAATACGGTTTCGGGATATAATATACTATAGTTATGAGAAGGAACCTCGCAACAAAAATATAATTGGTAATATCTAGGCCCCTAAAGCTTGAAGATTTATTTTTTTAAAAATCCCCCTAAACCCTAAACCCTAAACGGTTTCAGGCTTTGGAGCTACGGAGCCTGTGGACCCACACCGAAAGCCTTGGGCCTTGAACCCTGGTTTAGGATTTAGGGTTCAATTATTTAGGGTTTAGGGTTTAGGGTTCAAGAATTTAGGGTTTAGGGTTTAGGGTTCAAGGATTTAGGGTTTAGGGTGTAGGCTTTAGGGTTCAAGTTCAAGGATATACGTAGAGTTCAGGGTTTAGGGCTCAAGGATTGGATTTAGGATTTAGGGTTCAAGGGTTTAGGGTTTATGGTTTAGGGTTCACGGATTTAAGGTGCAGGGTTTAGAGTTAGTCTTAACTCCCAAGCGAATCAAAAGATTGCGCGCTCCTGCGATCTTCTGAGTGCCCACGTCTTCTGCTAAGGTACTCAGAGAGACCAGCGCGGTCAAGGGTAAGGAATGTCCTTTAATCGTAAACTCACGGAGGGACACTTTAATACGGTTATGGGTATACTTCTCAGTTTTTATACTCCGCAGTTCTAGGGGCATAACTATCGAAAACCTACAAAAGCCTAGCAACAAGCCAGCAAATCTGAAAATGCGAGCGCAATCGTATAATGGCCGAGAAAGCAAAATAGTGTAGGGGCCTTAATACTTAGAAT